>CAJNIZ010012514.1:6605-34557 GCA_905231905.1 Symbiodinium pilosum | reverse complement strand
ATATACTATAACCCTTAATATGGGGGCCCCCAAAATGGTACCCTTCTTTTTGAAGATTATTCCCAAATTGTCTTCATTGGAGGTGTGGAAAGTATCATAACAGCGAGAGATCAGAGCACGTCATCCTCACTTCCTGGGTTGCTGTTAAGGAATTTATTTTAGTTACTACATTGAAGAAGCCCTACTATGCACTATATATATATATACCCATTATGGTAACTGAATTTAAGTTCCTTATCAGCAACCCAGTTTCTCTGCACAGGTCTTCCGAGCCCTTCCCAAGCCCCTGGTCACTGAGGAAGTATCTTCAGAAACTGGGAATCCGACACTTTGACGTTGTGGTCCTTATCACCGACCAAAGAACCTCTGGCTTGGCAAAGGCATAGGAGGTTCCTAGGTTTGTCTCTGTAGCACCCTCACATACTTAAGCTAGACCTCATACGCCTCTTCACAGCCCGTCATACCCCCCATGTGCCTCAACATGCCCCATTCTGGGGATACACCGCACATGGACAGTAGCGTCGGAGGGCAGGGACGACCTGTTGGGGTCTCGCCTTTGCATCCTCCGGCCAAGTTCGCCAAGTCGTCTCATCGTCTTGGGGTCAGGGTTGACCTGGTTGCTGTTCAGGAACTTAAATTAAGCTACCATAATGGGTATATATGGTAATTAATAGGGTTCCCTCAATATAGCAACTTAAGTTAAGTTCCTTAACAGCAACCCAGTTAGCTTCATGGGGCTGAGGACTTTTCAAGTTTGGTTGCGCACGTAAGCCCCAGGGAAGAAAAGTCTTTTCAGTTCTACACATAATCTGAATCCCAATCTGCATTGAGTTTTTCCATTTTCTGACCAATTTGATTCTCCTTTATTGGTGTGATAGTCCTGAAACCGTAACAGGTTAAGATAATTTGCTGTATTTTGTTGATGGGTTCCTTGTAGCACGGGGTACCTCACATCGACGTGAAAACCATGTTGGTATTTATTCAGTTCCCTAAGCCAATCCATAAGCCCAGTTTTGATTTCACCTTCCATGTGCTTCTCCAGTTAATCCATAATTGGGATATATATATATATACATATTTACCTAAACGCCAAACCCTACACCCTAATCTCTAAGCCCCAAACGCCTATATAACCCACGGATATTTATGCGTCAACCTCTTGGCCTTGAACTTCCCACTCGGACCCTTTTCTCGCTAGCAGCTACTCCCCCATATCCCCTCGTCCTAGGGTTGAGGGCTGAGGGTAACAACCCCCCCCCCCTTCCCCTCAAGAGATATATGTATATACATATACTGGGGGGTACATAGGGAAATTGGAGAGGTATATGGAAACTACTTTTATTGGTTTAGAGTGAGGATTTAGGGTTAGTCTCCCCCCAGTTCATGATGCCATGCTTGAATTTGCTGAGGCATTTAATACGATTTCGGGCAGACAATTGTGGTGGAAATGCCCTAGTGAAATCGAATCTGCTAGCCACGCAAACGTCAAACTGAAAGCCCAGTAACCGTGAAAAGCAGCTAGGCTTTCAGCTGGCCTATTCGGCTCTAAGCATGCTTTCACGTGCTGTCCGATAGTCGCTGATGCAGGGAGGGAAGGAAGCGTCTTACATCCCTGCAGCTAGCAGGATAGGTCAGGTGCTCCCATTTGTTATCCTACGTCTCCCCTTGTGAGATCTATACATATGCCTAATCTGTCCTGATACCCTCCCAGACTCCCCCTGACCTGCAATCAGTCCCATTCCGGCTCTTTCCGTTTCTCCGTCGTCTCAATGTAAATCCTGAAAGTTGTTCCGCACGTATAGAGTCCCTACTTTAGGGAAACCCAAAACATATAATTCCACAATCATAAGCTCCATGTTATAGGAGCGCCTAAAACGAGAAATGCATACTCTCAAGAAAGCCCAGATGCGCCTAAACCTTACACACGAAGCCCTCAACCTAAAACCAAAATCTCAAGGATTTACCGAAGCGGAACTCTTGCTGCTGGACGATCTGCGCCACTGGAACGTGCCTTTCTTCATGGTGCGAAACAAGATCGCCGCTTGGAGCATGCAGGGATTTCGGCTTTAATTGTAGGGCGCTTGGAGCGTGTCTATATACGGATAAGCAGAAGATGGTGGGTCGAGTTAAGGATTTTGCTGTATCAAATACTTATCCACACGGAGGTTAACAACAACTTTTGTGTTTTGGACGGTTCTGAGAAAGAAGTATCACGGGTTAACAGGGAGGAGCCCCAAAAGCTATGCGGGTGTCTATACTTTTATACTTTGTGGTAGACCAATCATAAAAATCGCTGGTGTACCTCTGTGCCTGTCTATATAAATCGCCAGGGTCCTCTTCTTAAAGCCTGCAGCTCTCATGCGATGTCAGGCTTGCACAGCAACCAATGGCATTGCACAGGATAGCGAACGGTCTCGGATTACAGTAATGTGCTACAGCTTGTTCGCATGTTACTGAGGTAGGGTTCCTATACCCACAAACTCAACAACTTCATAAAGGCTTTGACTACTGAAGGACTTGGACGTCGAGAGGGAGCTTGACGCCGAGCAGGAGGTCTTGGACAACAGAGGCCTGCGTGCCTTCGGATCAGGTTTGCTTACTGCTTCTTAGTAGGGAAGAAAGGAATATATCCTTATTCCCTACTAAGAACCAGTAAGTTAAGGAAGATGTCAGAGAACGGGATAGTGTCCGAAGATGTGTGCGCTGCCGAAGTTACGCCCACAAATGGGGTCTGACATTTCGGGGTTTCCCGAACTTAGGGGTACATTTCTGGGGGTTGGGTACGTATAATGAGGTTTATAGTATTTCAGTGTCTATCGCGGCCACCCTATTTTGGAATTACCACATTTATCGCACTTGGACCTCCGATCAGACCCACTGCCGGCAACCCGGAGGGCTCAAGACCTCTGGAGTATTTAATATACCGTGCCTCATGTAGGGGATCCTCGTATCATTTAGGGCATATGTCTTGGGCTTTGGGGGATGGCTGTAAGGGGACTCCGCATATGGATTTCATGTATTTAGGAGACCATGTAGGACCTTGGGGAGCCTTAGAAGGCTAAGAGGGAATGCTTACTTATCGGCCTCTCTTGCCATATCGTTCACTCGGACGTTCATTTGCATCCTCCACTGGCCACAATGCGAAGACGCTGTCAGTCCGGCTTGAGTGTGAGGAGCACTTCTCTACAAGAAGCCTTGTCTTCGGCCAGGGCACACACAAGCCTGGGTTGCTGCTAAGGAACTTAATTCAAGTTACTGAATTGGGGAAACCCAATTATCATTCACTATGTATATAGATATACATATATCCCTTATGGTAACTTAAGTTAAGTTCCTTATCCTTAACAGCAACCCAGCAAGCTCTTTCCGCCAGGGCATTTGGGCTTCTGGGAACTAATAAGCAGAGAAAACCTACCCCCCTGATAATGATAAATCCCCCGGCACGGTACATATCTGAAAAGGGTTAAATTTAGTACTAGGGTGTGTGTTACGACCATAATTGCCACTTTCATATTGTTTTTCGTACAGTCGTATTCCAGTAATCTTACAGTTGCTATATTAACTACTATCACCATCGCCTCCACTATTCCAACTACGAAGTTTCTCAGCACGGAGCCTCCAAATCTACCAAGCTTCATGAGGCTTCGGCGATCAGATCGAGGATGACGAAAGTGCCTGGGCAGGAAGATTAGATCTCCCTTGGCTGTGGCTGCCTGCTAAGGCCGTGCAGGATATGATTGGTTCGGAGGTACGTTGGAGTTCCCAAAGCCAAAGCAAAAAGCAAAGCATAGCTGTTGAGAGTCCGTCTAGCAAGCAAGGGTGACGGCTGAAGCCTGCAGTTGAATAGAGCCGGTCGGGGCGCGCGAGGGGAGGGGCGTTCCATGTGGACTGAGTTGTGGGCCCTGAGACATGAGCATTGGCTCATTCCGCAAGCCTTAACCCAGAAAATCCAAGAATCTTGCTAACACCCACAGACTACAACCCATCAGGCCTTTCATCTCGTTGCAGCTGTGCATGATGGAAGGCCAAATGATCAGCCAGCCGCTGAGGAAGGGAGATCTTGCGCGACACCCTCATAAACGTGAAGGAGGATTTGTCGATCCTGCACCACGTGGACAGCGCTGGCCTTATGCCAGAGTTTCTCAAAGCCATCGTTCTAGTGTATTCTTTAGCAGAGACTCGTATCTCTACACTTTTCGGCAGGTTCCCTAGGTGTACCCTATTTTGAGGAGACTTCATGTTGAACGTGTGTAGGAATTCCTGCCTCTTTCATGCCCAAGTGTCAGATTCTGCAGCCTTGTAAGCTCTAGATCCTAAATCAGGGACAGCTAGAGGGGTGTAAGTGCAAGGGTGAAGGGTGTAAGGGGATAAACCCCTTGTGAGTTTATTCAGCCCTCATGCAAACCGTATTTCAGCTATATTCAGCTATATAGCCGCAACTACCTTCTACCTAAAACACCTCTACTGATGATAGCCCTAGCTCACCATGGCTAAATCCTGAGTTGGAGGGTGCCAGGGCAGACGTGAGGGTTCCAGCTTCTCTAAACCCTAAACCCTTAGCCAACTTTCAAAATTCTCATTTATGGGACCCGTGACCCCTGGACTAGACCCTAAACCGTCCTAAACCCTTAGACCCTAGACTCCAATCCTCTAAACCCTAAACCTCTATACCTAACCAGACTTACTACGTCGAGAGAGCCTCCAACTTGAGGTTTGTTGCCAAATTAAGCAGGATGAGGCTCCATGTGATGATCCACAGGATAGCGCATCCTTATACTCATCCCTATACAACTGCCTCGATATAGTAGCCACATTCCCTGTTCCGGGGCTATTGGGCCCTGGGAAAAAGGTTCCCTGGCAACCGCCGGCTGAGGTGTATATTGCATCTCCTCGATCAAGCAGTTCTGGCATTCGCGCGACCCTCATTTTCACTGCCGTGGCTGCAGAACCCATGTCAAAATGCGCGCATAGAAACCCCAAACCTAAACCCTGAAACCGTACAGCCTGAAATGTGAACACATAAACATGTATAGATGTATATGTCACATACAAACATGCAGCACACGCCTTAGACTATTTTTCGCATGCATGTATACCTGTTGTATGTACCTGTCCATATGCAATTATATATATATATGGTAGTTTCCCAAATATAGACCCCAAAATACTATAGTCCTTATTATAGGGGCCCCCAAAAAGGTACCCCTAATTTTGGGAAAATCCCATATATATATATATATATAGAGATCTAAACACATTTGTATGTCTCAAACCGCAGAGGAGCTTTGAATGAGAGCTGAGCCCTAAACCCTCAACCTCGTCGCGCGACGCCTTCCACCATCCATGGCAGCCCGCTCTTTGAGGATCAGGTTTTGGGTTTTTGGTATAGGGTCACGGATACTTAGCAAGTCCCTGACCCCCAAGTAAGGCCTGCAAGTTCTACCAGGACGCGTCCCTAGACCGGGAAAACATTCAAGATATGACCAGGTAATCGGCTGCATCCGTGTGAACAGACCACTTGCACCAAGGTGTGTTGCAGCCCTATGGTTCTAAACCTTAAAACCTAAACCTTAAACCCTAAGCCCAATTTTCCAGATATTGTCCCAATATTACCTGGTATGAACACATACATGCCCCCTGAGTTCCCCTATAAGCCCTAAACCCTAAACCCTATAAGCCCTAAACCCTAAACCATATAAGCCCTAAACCCTAAACCCTAAGCCCTAAACCCTAGGGTTCCTTCATCCCTAAGCCTTAACCCCTAGGATTCCCGATGCCCTATGGAACTCTAAACTACATGAGCCCTAGTCTAAACTCCTTAAAGGGGGTTATATAGGGGATTATATAGGGGACTACTATAGGGGTCATTAAGGGGGATACTAGGAGTTTAGACAGTGGCTCACATGTTTGTACAAGTGAGTCATATTTCGCCTTTGATTCGCGTGGTTTTCACGGTGGAGCTAAATTTCCCCCTTGAAGGGTATAGTACTTTACAAGAGGAATATACTCTTACTCAGCCGAACCTCTAAACCCTAAAGCCTAAACCGTGTGTTTGCTGCTGAGGTTCGACTTCCCTCGGCTTGAGCAGGACTGCGCACAAATTCAAACGTTTTGCGAGGCTGATGGATTCAGTGCTCAGGGCTCATTTTCTTTCAAGTAATTAACAGTCTCGCAACTTCACCGTTCAGAACTTGCTGGGATACGGGTTGCGAGGGGTCACGAGAGAGAGAGAGAGGGAGGGGGGGGGGAATGCCAGACCAAGCCTCTGAAAGCCGAAGCCCTCAACCCTTGCCCCTGCCAAACCGAAACTAACATGTTTGTTCCTTCCCGACACATTCAAGTATCTCCCCGATGGCCGGGCATATGCGCCAAAAAGTGCGAACCCAAAGCACTTCTGTTTTGAAGTAAGCTTCTTGCCTTGTAATACAAAACCCTCCCATCATAGTAATACTTATACTGGAAAGGGAAGAGTCATGGTGCTCAGCGGTGGGGGGCATATTTGATATTCAGTTGACGGGGGTAGTAGTCGAGGCCCATCCACCAAGTCCATGCCTGCCTGGTGTGGTCGTGCTGTACATGTATTCCATTGTAGAACCAGCTGAGGCATATAGTTATTGTGCTAATCAGAAAAGCTGTAAAAGAAGACTCCGTCGTGGTTCTGATTTAATGTCAGCATCAGGAAGAGCAAAAGAACCTAAGCAGAAGCTCTTTGGGGGATATCCCTACCTTCTGGCTTGCTGGATCTTAGTAGGGAATTAGGGAATAGAGTACATAGGTATTGTATAGGGAAACCATTCCCTTTTCCTTCTGTGGTTTGTTATGAAGGGCTTTGAATGGCATGTCCCATCTATCTTTTTGCTTAGCCCCTGAGCTTGAGATATGCAGTACGCTTATTCAGCTAGTTTCCTAGACCGCAAATCCTCAACATGAACCAGACGACTTATACCACGAATCCCCGACATTGTGCATGGCTAAAAGCATGGGCTCCATAAAGCTTCTAAGGAGGTTCTAGGGCTCGTTAATGGTATACAAACAAACCCAACACTGGGTCTACAGGGAACCCTGGGAGTGAGGGCTGACATCGCAGGCCCATACTTTCAGTTTTAAACCTTGGACGCAGAGGGCCCGCATTTCCCAATTAAGGATAAACAACTTTACTGTAGCTGGTATGAGGAACCTGAACCTTAGTATGCTTCAGGGTATATTCCTTAACTTAGGCATAGTGGGCTCCCCTAAGCCCTAGGCCCTACTCGGCGCATGGGGACGCCCTTCTGCTGCAATGTCTGGCAGGACCTCACCGTCATCCTGCGACGTCAGCGCGCTGCTGAGGCGGAATTCGGCTCCATTCCCCGGTCATAATATGAGCCACTGTCTATACTCCTAGCATCCCCCTTAATAACCTCTATAGTAGTCCCCTATATAATCCCCCTTTAAGGAGTTTAGACTATAGCTCATATGTTTAGGGTTAAGGGTTACCCCCCAAATAGACCCCAATATTTTATAATCCTTATTATGGGGACCCCGCAATGCCCCTAATTTCAGGAAACCCCTATAAGCCCTATCCAACACGATACGGTACCTTCCATTTCCGTTTCCCGATTGCCTCCCAGTTACCGACTTCCCCAGGCCCAGAGAATTCTTCGCTTTGAATAAAACATAACCCAAACATTACCCACAGTTTCCATGTCATGTTCCATGTTCTTGTCCATTTGATTCTCATTTATTGCAATGTACAAGAAATCACTTTTGGTACCGGAAATAATGGAACGTACCTACCTTCAGCTTCTAAACCCTGGTAATCAGGGGTTCGCCTACTCCCCCCCCAGTCCCCCCCCCCCAAGGTGCCGTGTTACTTCGCCCTACTTGGCCCTAAAGAAGCTTCATTCAGGGGACGCCCAAGGAATGATGGCTAGTAGGGTTTAGGGTTTAGGGCAGGGCTTAGGGTTTGGTTTAGTGTTTAGGGTGTAGGGCTTAGGGTTTAGGTTCCAGGGTCAAGCGTTTATTGTTGAGGGTTTGCGCCGTAGGGTTGACGGTGTGGGGTTTACAGGGTTTAGGGTTTAGGGTTCAAGGGATGGAGTGATGGTACCCCACATGAGGCTCCCACAGACGAAACTCTACAACTTGGGTTAAGGCCCTCGCCCAAAGTCGCATGAGCTTAGTCTCAAATCCTCAAACAGGCTGATATAGGGGATTTAGGGTTTTGGGTTTAGGTCCTTAAAGGGGGTTACATAGGGGATTGTTTAGGTAACTACTATAGGGCGAAGAAATGGGGGGTACTACTGTTTCGGCTATAGCTCACATATAACATATAACCCATGGCAGTTTCCATTTTCTTTTCCATCATCCTTATAATTTGACTCCTATAGCCCAATATTATCCTATAGGTCCCACTTTCAAAAGATGCTAGTCAAAGGGAGGTCCCCTTTCAATGTTCCATGTGATTTCGTCCTATTCCCCAAGATCGAAACCCTAAACCCTAAACTCATGATAGGGATTATAGTGATCTATATTTGGGGTCCACTTATTGGAGAGTAAACCCTAAATTCCGCCCAAATTCGGAGATTTTCCTGCTGCGCCAGGGTTCCGCGAGCTCATTGATCCTTTTTTCTGAAATCCTCGGCATGAAAAAATCTAAACCATGCACTGCGCCTACCTACTAAACTGAGAGTTGAAGGGTTAGGGTGTACTTCTACATGTAGGATAGGGTAGCCCATGCCAACAACAAGGGTTTAGGGTAACTCCCCAAGGCCAGCGCCTTTGTCCGTTTAAGTGCCTGATAGCCGCGAGCCAGATGATGCTGGTTTTAGTCGACGTCCTCCTTGTCATGGCGCACGGAAAGGCTCCTGTAGCCAAGGCCCGGAAGGTGAAGCAGGCCCCAGAATTCCGTGGTGCGACGAAGCGACCGGCTGGTGGCTACAGCCAGGGGGTTGCGGCCCACCTTGATGTTCTGGAGATGCAACCGGCTTTCTTTGATCTAGTTGGAACGGGCAAGCAATCCGAGAGATTCTGAAGGAGGTGGCGCCGCCCACCTTGCATGTAAATATTGTAGATAGGGCTTCGTTATTATAGTAGCGTCTCAGTGTAGTTTTGCGAGTTGCTGCCTAAGCCCAAGCACCCAGTTGTTAAGTACCTAACTTGGACCCTTTGGGCTCATGCGAAACGCGAGGAGCCCAATACCTCTTGATCAAGGAAATGTCATCAAAGCATGCAAGAGGTTCTTGTTTAAGGCATTCCTTGCGAACGTATAGAGTCGTTTCCCTAGACAGGGGGTTCCCAATACCGAGCCCCCAAAATTGTAATTCCTTATTCTAGATACTAGAGAACCCCCTCAAAGAATGAAAAAGGTACCGCTAATTTTGGGAAGCCCCCCCTATTGGGCTCTCTGCAACCCCCAAACCCTAGATCTTCTGTTTTCAAAAGTAGGGCCCCTTGTGGCTATAGATTATATTGCGGCATCTAATAATCTAGGGGTACCAAAACGGGACCCCAACTTTGGCAACTACTCTTGTCGTTGGGCAGGATTCATCCATCGAGTTGGCAGAAGCCTGAGAATGCGGGGTGGAGGGGTTTAGGGCTGGTGATAGGGTTTAGGGTTTAGGTGAGCGGTTAGGGGTTTAGGGCTGGTGATAGGGTTGAGGGCTAAGATTCATTTTGGACATTGCCCCAACCTAAAACCAGTTGGATGGTGGGGCTATGAAATTTAGAAGCCTCTAGTTTTTCCTAAATAACAGAAGGTTGGAGACATGGGCTCCGGATATGGGCTTTCTCTTGCATTATGTACTTTCTGAAGCTGAACAAACCGGCCCATGAAGCAAGTATTTGCCCGCAGTTCGAGCTTATCCTCAACCCTAAACTTATAATGAGGGCCAAGGCAACAAGGACATGCCTAAAATTAGAGTGTCCTTGGCTAGGCGGTAGTTTTTGCGCAAAAATCCCGAAGATCGATAAGAGGCGTCCCGAAACGATAAGTCATCTAGGCTATATAGGGAGGTGAGCAGGTCCCGCAAAACGTGCCCGACGGGTTCACTTGCAACATTGCGTTCTAGGGGATTGTTTTGCGAGTTTCGATAGTTCGGCAAACGCTTCAGAAAGGTAATTTTGCAAGGTTGCAGGAGTAGACGATGTCCCATAATTAACATCCAAGCAAGAATTACTCCCCAAAGGTCCCTGTAATAATACTCGAACCTGTACACTTCTTGGAGCAGTTGTGGTTTTGAACGCAGCGGCCGTTCGTTGCATTTTCTGGCTTGAAGTCCAGGGGGTGTCGTAGGCATAGCCTTACCTCATGAAAATAAGGAATAGTATGATGCCAGTACTACATTTGTGGGGTCCCCTGAAGGCCTTCCCTCTTGAGCACAGCGAGGGGGGCTTGCCGGGTCAGCATGAAGTTGAAGTTCGCAGTTTGCTGTGAGTCCAGAAGCCAAGCAAGCAGAGACCCAAAGCTGTGAATCTCTAAGCGCTTTGTCAAAGTCTTGTACAGGTGGGATGTAGCTTGGACTAATGGACTAATGGGTTGTAGATTGGACTACTGGGGCGATGATAAACTTAGTTCAGAAATCCTCACGCCCTGGGGCTCATTGGGCATGCCCTGGATTAGTTGGGCAAGTATAAATGTGAATCAGAACTCTTCACACTCTTGGACGATGGAGCGTACGCTGAACCAATGAGCCGCCCTGCCAAACCCAACAGCAAAAGCCTGACGAAACGTCGGGGACACGAATCGTCAATTTGCATTAGTGAATACTTGACATATATGATTCACAGCCATACTGAGGACTTGTCAGCCGCAAATACTAAAAACCCTGCCCCTGCCAGCACATTTGTACGAACTCAATGCAGTGGAAAACGTGCAGATTGATAGGGGGCGCCCCAACTCAAAAACCAACAGAGGCCCAGCACGTAAGGTTGACGCCAGGCCATATAACTTGGACAGGGTCCATATAGCGGTCAAGGACTGGATTCAAAGACCCGCGAATCTAGTTTTAAACTTCTCGGTTGCAAAAGGTGGCCTACGCCAAACGGTTGCTCTGGTTTTGGGCATGCCAACATGGGACCTTCTCAAATCTAGAAGACCAAATAAGTCGCATGTTTATTTCCATAGCCACGTCAATGACGAAAGTGTAATGTTTGTCAGAACTCTGCTGTAAGTATTTGCGCCCCTACATATACCCCCCTCTGAATTGACAGTTTCATTACAAGGCACGTAGTAGAATTCAATGCTAGCTTGAAGATTAAGCCTTTTTTCAGAGCTGCAGGACAAGTAAGCTTGCAGCATCAGCACCCAAACGCCATTGGGATAAGGAGGGCCTTTCGCAGCCCTACACGTCGCGATACAGTGCGATTGATCATGCAGTTTACAGTGTTTATAGGATGGGATTGAGAGAGGCGAATGATTTCGGGCTAGCCTAAAGGGCACCGAAGATAAAATGAAGCCCAAAACAGCTCTGCAAAGAGCACTGTCCTTGCAACAGGGGGTCCTAGACACGGAACCCTGCTATCCCAGCACAATGCTTCAATATTTTCAGCTTCAACCACAGAGCCCATTGTATTGAAACTGAAACAGGATACCTTACATGATGTTCACGTTATTCGCCTGATCAATGCAGATTTTCCAACATATACATAATATATCTATATCTATATTTTTAATAGACATTTACACGCTTGTAGTATGTTTCTGTGTATCTATGTATACACACCCATACACCACTGATTTCTGCATGGATGGATGGATGGATGGATGGATGGATGGATGGATGGATGGATGGATGGATGCATGGATGGATGGATGGATGGATGGATGGATGGATGGATGTATACATGCATGCATGCATGCATTGTAGGCGCGTGTCGTATTCAGATATGCTTACAGATTTAAAGAGTCTTTACATGTGTATATATATATATACATACGTACCAGCGTTGGCCTGCGGGGTATTTACATATTTTTCGCTGATTTGTTCCAAGCGCTCAATGGCCAATCAAGATGCACACATCTACATCTGCGTGTTTTTGCACGCGCCCTGGACAGATATGAAAGCACACATATACATCGACATACAAACACAATATATATATATACACACATATATATATATTAACGTACCCTGTGTACACAGATTTCAGATAGAGGCTTCATGGAAGAGCTTTCCATGACTGCATTCCTGCCCCCACCAAGCGCCAGAGATGCTATCCAAACCCTGAACCACCCTAAACCCTAAACCCAGGATGCTTCTCAACATTCTATGCGCTTCTTGGTCCACATCATAAGCGCAGCACATAAATCCTAAACCCAAAGCCCTAAACCCTAAACCGAGCCTTTCGGTCTATGAACATGGAACCCTATGCCGCAGTTGTTGGTGTAAGGAATTTACATTCAAACCTAGACCCTAAACCCTAAAACCTTGACCCTCAACCCTAAACGTTAAACCCTTGTTTAGTTTCAATACCAGTAACCCAGATGCTTGGAAACCACTCCCATGGCCTCTTCAGGTCGAAGGATGACTTGGGGCAGGGAGGCCTTGGGTGTGCAGTTTAGTATGGTTTAGGATTTGGGGTTTAGGGTTGAGGATTCAGGGTTTGGGATTTAGGACTTAGGGCTTAGGGCTTAGGATTTGGAATATAGGGTTTAAGATGGTTTAAGGTTTACCATTCAGGGTTTAGGGTTTAGGATGTAGGGCTTGATGTAGAAGCCTGAACAGTTACCAAAATCATGGTCTTAAGGTCCTTGTATGGGTATGGTATAGACCTCAAGATTATATGGGTAGTTATCTAGGCCGCTGCTCTACAGGATTCCGGGCTCAGGTCCTGTCATTGTCTCTGCGGTGCGTATGTGAGGAAGGTGTTTGTCTGGGAAAGGCACGGAAATCTGTCCAGATGACAGGGGGGGCTGCGAGGGTTTGAGTCTAGAGGTCAGTGAGGGGCATTTCCAGACCTTGTGAGAGTCCTTACCCGTTGCCATCATGCCGGCAATGGGTGCCTCAAAGGTGCACCACTTTTGGGAATCGCCAGCAAAGGGCAACGGGAGATAGAAGCAATCACAAGCATGGCCCCTAGATGTATATGATAGTATACTATAGTATGTTCTAGCATAGTATAGTGTATTATAGTGTATTTATAGTATATTATGGTATATTATAATAAGAGCACATGCTGGCAGCCGAGGAGCAAAGCCACGCCTGTCAAATGGGCCGGGGATAACGTGACAAGTTTGCCAAGGGAGTGCCGGAGGAGGCCTTCTAGAAATCAAGAAGATGAGCTCCCCTGTTTTTGGGGGGTCCGTATTGAGTCCTTACATGAGCCATAGTCTAAACTCCTTAAAGGGGGTTATAGGAGTTTAGACAATGGCTCATATTACCACGAACTGTAACATGTACTTCAGGATATGAGGGGAAGCCTAAGCTTTGGAAAGCTGCTAGTCTTAAGCCTAGGTGCCGCAGTCTGCTGCGTAGGTGCGTTATCAAAAAACAAGGTTTCTCCAAGGCTTCCTGGGTTCAGGGTGCAGGGGCTTGACGGAGTCTAGGGTTCTGGCCTCAAAGGGATTCAGGGTTTAGGATATGGGGTGTAGGATTTCAAGTTTAGGTTTCAGGCCTCAGGGTTTAGCCTGGATGCCAAAGGGTCTAGGGTAGGTGCATGTCACGAATGTCGGGCCGCCATCCGCTGGTTGAGGCTTAGGGGTAGGAGGTGCTTTGCATCCCAGCAATGGTTATGAAGAAGGCTTTGGTAACCCCAACCCCCAAAAGGAGGACCCTGCTGTCGTTATATTTATTAATATGGGGCCCCCAAATTTGGCACCCGGGTTGCCGAAGTCCTCTTACCAATTCAATGGGTAAACTAGAACTTGTAAGGACCCGAATACAATTCTCATTGTCCCTTGTTGTCACTATCTGTGACTGGGAGGCTTATCCAACATGTAGTGCTTCATGTGTGCTGCCACTCTCTTGCCACTCTTTTCAGGCGTTCCGTGGAAGCCGTCTGCCACGCGTGAAAGCCTGAACGCCCAAGTTTTGGAACTGGGTAGGGGAAGGCTTTGAGCTTGCCACAGTACTTGCACATGCACTTACTTGCTAGGCCGCAAGCGCAGATACCCAGAGTTCAAGCAGAGAAATGCTGCTGTAGTTCCGCTTGTATCTGTAGCCATGAATCCTCAGCGCGTCCTATGCTTTTTGAGCTCGACATAACCTTGAACCCCTAATCTCTAAACCCTAAACCCTAAACCGTGACATAAGGAGGTTCCTTGCAGCATGTGTCCGGTGGTCCCTTATCCAGTGTTGGAGATTTTCACCCAATCTGCTCTTCCGGAACCCGGCCGAAGATTTGTTTAGGGTTTAGGGTTCAGGGGTAAGGATCTCTATCCAACGCAGTTTGACCCAGCATACTCAGGGTTTGAGGGTTCAGCGTCTAGAGTTTGGAAGCTGTGTTTTGCCCAGATTGCCGGCGATCGGTCTGTTTTTTGGCGCCAAAACCCTCAACCCTTCAAGTAGGGTAGAGCATTGAAGCTCCGTTCTGGTCGGTCCATTTTCTTTTGTACTAGAAGACTTAGGTATCAGCCTAGGTAGCATCCTTTTCAGCGGGATCTGGGAGCATGCCCAGTTAGAATCTACTTTCAGGGGTCCTGGGTGCGGTGATTGACCAGCAGGGGTCACCGCCACAACGCACGCAGACAGTGAGCCCGAAAACAATCGTTCATATCACAACACACAAGCTACCGGAATGCCAGCCCTTCATCATCAAGGTAATTTCATATGGGCTTTGCATTAGTGTAGAATCCTGAAGGAGTATTTTCTCTCATAATCCGTGTTCCCTCAGATCCAATTCTATTTAAAATGCCCTAAACCCCAAACCCTAAACAATTCTGGAGCAACCCAGGATCCCCAAAGTGGAGGTGCTGCCACAAAATGCCCAGGGGTAGGCTGCCTGGTGCTTAAGGAGGAGTGGGGGAAGGAACATAGGGAGGAATATAGGAGATAATGTCGGGATTATTTGAGCTACTTGCAATACCATTCCTCCAAATCTTTGCAAAGGGCCCCTCTTGAAGTTAAGTATAGTCTCCAATAGGAGCCCGTGTCCATTCATTATATGGGAAATTTGGACTGTACTTCATACAGGGATTATATTCAATGCAAAATAAAAGCCCTAAATCCTAAACCCTGAGCCCTGAATCCGAAGCTTTAAACCCTCTTATACATTCTATATGAGTTGTTAAAGGGATCCACCCCGCCACTTTCTCTCAAGCACCAGAGACTCAGCAGTGGCGAGCCAGAGAGACAGGCCGACATCGCTATCGCTGCCATCCGGCGGGGGTTGAGGGGGTTGATGTAGAGTTCAGGGTTTAAGGTTTTAGGTTAGGGTTTAAGTTTCAGGGTTTAAGTTTTGAGGTTTTGGGTTTGAGATGTAAGGTTTAGGGTTTCAGGTTCAGGGGTTAGGGTTCAAGGTCCCTTGGGGAAACAACAAAAGGGGAAACAACAAAAGGATCCTGCAGGTCTATAAGGCAAATTCTAGATCTACCTACAGATACCTACAGTCTGGGGGTCCCCATAATAAGGACATAGCATATTGGGGTCTATATTCGGGTCCCCCTGTTTTGGGAAACGACCAAATCATTTCTGCTTTGGATTGTGGGTCTAGGGTTTGTGGGGTGAAGCATCCCAGGACCCTGCCTTGGGAGGTTCTTGGGCAGTTTGTGTTAGGGGAGCATGTGACATTGAGATGACAGTTGCTCAAAACTTGACCCCAATGCAATCCCGGAACCAGACCTCCACAATTCATAACGCTATGTAGCCCTGCCCCTCTAATCAGATTTTTGAAAAAGCCCCAGATGCCCAAAGGGTTCCCAGGATCAGTTTGGTTCAGGCCGGAGTCGAGCCGCGGAGTTGCGTAAGCTCTGCGGACATGGGCATGGCAGCTGGGGTGAGTTCCAGTTGTGCAGTGTTCTCTCCTTCTTTGCATGACGGTGGCGTCATTCCCCTGTAGTGTGTCATTCTTAAGAAGGCCCTGGCGGTGGGGATGCACTCCTGTGCAGTCTTCAAGATTCTGGATCCTTGTGTCAGCAATCCTCACAAGGGCCCAACTTGTTTGAAGCAAAAGGGCAGATCAATATTTCGAGAACGTATGCAGGTGCATTGAGATGATCATACTTGAAGTCCCCCTTAAGTAGATGGAATATGGTTTAGGGTTTGGGGTTTGGGGGGGTCTTGTACTCCGCCTTAAGTAGATCGAATATAGGGTATATGGGGATCTTATTCTGAAATTTGCATTTTCCTCCTACCTGACTATGTCTTGTGCTTTGACATCCTCACGCCAAAGTAAGACTAAGAGGTTCTGACCAGAGGGTTAAGGTCAGGCGTCCTCAGGAGAGCCATGGGGCGGTTATATAGGGTTTCGGGTTCAGGGTCTTAACTCTCTTTCTAATCCTCAGATATTGTAGTTTTTTTATACAGAGGGGGATCCTCTAAGATGCACGGAGACGTGGGAGTTCGTCAAAACTACTCTTATAGAATCCTTTGTAGGGACCTCCCCATATAATCCCTATATCCCTTTAGGTCCCTCAGGGCCCCCTTCTTGGGGAAGGCTGTCACCATGACGCAAAGAGTTCCTAGATGAGCACGCCTGTTTCACCCAAATCTTTCTCGTGCCGTGGAACGGAGGGAAGGAGCCCTGAGCAAGGTTTAGGATTTAGGGTTAAGGATTTAGGGTTTGGGATTTAGAGTTTAGCGCATAGATATATAGCCTAATGACTTAATGAAAGTGTATACATATAGGGTTCCCCAAAATTAGAGGTCCCTTTTGGAGGCGGTTATAATTTCTATGTTGGGGCCCACAAATATTGGCAAAGTATCACCTATGGCCAAGTGGAGAAGCGCTATGGCTGCGACTGATGCTCTTGCTTGTGGGACATAGTTGCCCACAGTGCAACTCATGCATACCAGTTGTGAAAGATGGGTGTTCAACCGTGGTTGTCCCTTTCCCTTAGAACGTCCCATGTACAGACCTTTGTGATATTTTGGATGCGCGCACCATCTCTAACTGCTCTTCACTGGGTCGTTCCTGGACATGGTTGTTAACTTTTTTCTAGCTAAACCCTAAAATAAGTGGAGTGTCCAGATGCCTCATTATCATAGCCCAAGAAAAAGAACCAGTAGACTTGCTCCCGACCCTGAATAAGTTTATCATTCCGCACTTTCAATCATGCGCAGTGGCCCGCTTGTGACCACCGACTGCGTATTGTACTGTATTGTAGTGAACTAGCTGTCATTGCCTATATTTGGTTACATTATATCATGGTATTCTAGCATGCCACCTTGTATTATAGCTTGCTATGGTATATTATAGCTTGAGTACTGCTCCCACTCTGTGACAGTTGGATCATATCCATGATACAAGTATACATAAACCATAATAAGACCCCTAACATAAGACCTCTAATATGGACTGTTACAGGGTGTGGGCAGTACCCAACCTATACCCCACCTTAAACCCCAAACCCTTAACTCCGTGGTTAGGTGTTCGTGAAGCGTTGCTGGGCTCATTCCGTCCCTGCCGAGCACCCTCGAGAAGGCCAATCGGGAAGGTCCGACGGTACCTTCCGTGGGGAAGCAGGTGGTACAGAGCCGAAGAAGCTACATTAGTTAGAACGTATCTCATTGATCTCCTCTTCCCACAAAAAGTCCCCAACCCCTAGCAACAGCAAAGAAAGACGTTACTACGGTACTAGATGCAATATGAAGGCCTCATGGGGGGGGTTCTTAAGGGCTTGCGCGCTCCTTACGTGGGGAGTAGTCATTTCAATGATATGTGAGGACCCTGCAAGACATCGAAAGGTTTGCTTTAAGGATGCAGGGGTCCATCTGGTGCGGGACCATTTCCGGGTTTTGAACTGTCTACCAATGCACAACTTGTAAGGATTTTTCCGAAAATGGCTGCGTACATGCCCCATCTACTTAGTACTTCTGAAAGGGACCCCTAGATGGATTCCTAGCCGCTGGAAAAACCCCTGAGCATCAAGACTAGAACCAATTTTCCGGGAGTATCTCGTCAGATGAAACCGTCAAATCACCTCTTCCCGGCGATTGGGCAATCATATGAGTGCTGCGGTTTTTATCTGAGGGCTTACAAGCTGCTTGCGCCATTCTCGACACGCCCCTACACCCTAAAACCTAAACCAGGAATCTTTTCCGTGAAGCTTGGGGGTGAGGGGTTCAGGGTATCGAGTATCACTACTAGCCGTTTCTCTCAGATATTTCTACATGGACCTCCAAAAAAGGACCCCCAAGTGTGGGGAAACCCTAACCTCTAACTACCCCTGTATGTAAATACGTATATGTATACGCAGACATGCAATACATCCATTTGTTTCACAGACCAATAGTTTTGGGAACCCTTACGTAGGAAGCTGTCCCTGGCCGTTTGCCGAAAAGAGACTTCCTTTCTCTTCCAGATCCCCAAGAAAACCCTTCATTTGCCGACCTGTGGGTTTGGCGTTTATGACCTTAAACCCAAAACCCTAAACCGCTTTTCCTACCTGTGGGACGCCAATGGCAAACCAAAAGGGTAACCATTCAACACCCAAGATACTGCGCCCCTGGGTTTACCAACCTTGGTAGCAGGATAGTTAGCTTTCATCTTCTGGGGGTATGCATATTTCTAGCATAATGAAGGTTAGCCTGGTAGTTTCCTTAAACAGGGGGACCCCGCTACAGACCCCCAAATACGATGATCGTTATTAAAAGGTCCTGCAGAAAGGTATCTCCAATTTCGGGAAACCTCCACCTTATGGAAACTTCAGCATCCAGGAAACACTTCAGTTTTAGACGTATCCACCCCTTTCGGAATGTGTGTTGGGGCCCTACAGGCGAACACTGTCTTTGGGAGCTTTGAGGGTTTGAGTATGTCCTTCACTGGTGGTTCATAGGGAATGGAGGAAGGGATTCGTACTGCAAGAGGATAGGAATTCAAGTAAAGCACCGCAGCCTTCTAGCCAGGCGTGCCCTTCTCAGTTTCGGGCTTTCGCTCGGGTCCGAAGCCCATGCTACCGGGGCTTGCATGGACCCTCTTTGCACAGAGGCACAGTTTAAAGGCCCAGTGGCAATGGCTGGCAGACTGATACTGCATGAATGCTGCTACTGACACCTCCGATAATCTTTGGATCTAGGGTTTAGGGTTTAGTCGGCCACTTCTTATGCTTGCTCTTTTTTTCCGTCTCAGCGCTAACCCCACCTCTGGAAGTCCCCAGAACACAACTCGCAGGTTCTTCTATCTGTAACCCTGAAACCCAGCTGTCATCATGATTTATGCCAGGCTTCCAGGCTAGCTTAGAATCAAGTACACCATGCCAGAGCCTTAACAATCAGGATTGTATTTTTCATGTGCGTAAGAATACGAATGGTATTCAAAGTACGCTGCATTCAATAGCCGCAACAGTCATGACAAATCAGGGTACCATTCAATATCCATAGTACTCTGAATAGTAATAAAGATAGAGAAGCACTATACATTCTCTTAAGTCCGAAAACCCCGAAACCCTGCGAAAACCCCACCACCATGAGCGCCTGACACTGCCGGGCCGGGCGCCACTGCCGATTTTCAAGCCCCGCAACCTTCTGCAGCTTGCCTTGGTGTTTCCATCGGGGGTTTACATGGTTTCATTGATTTAGGATTTAGAGGATTAGGGCTTAGGGTTTGGGGCTTGGGAGATAAGGGCTTAGGGCTTCGGGCTTGCCTTGATGTTTCCATTCAAGGGGGGATATAGGGTTAGAAAAGGGAGTGGTGAGGGTTGAGGGCTTTAGGGTGGATCCTTACAATAACCCCTAAAATGGAGAAACCAACGAGCCTGAATGGAAGACGAAACGGAAACTGGATTTACAAAGAAGTCTATAGGCATGGTAATGTAGGAGCAGTTGATATCTGGCCAGTGTCTAGCCGGGGAATCCTTAAGTGATTACAGTTACCTGATACAATGCAGGCGCACGGCTTGTATGGGGAGGAGGTATTTCAGGGCTATGTAAAGCTTATATGGAGGAATGCAAATCTGGGTAGCAGAAATAAGATTGCCACCATGAACAGGTTACCCTTTAGCAAGACATAGTGTTCCTTGGCACGGCGTTGGGAACATCCGACCAACAACGTCAAACAGTTTTCTAGAGCACTATCTGGTATCACATTATTGACTCCTAGCTGTTTGTGAGTACGTTATACCTGCACTGCATAAGGACTAAGAGCGATCATGCGATGATATGGGGCGGTTCTCTAACCAAAAAATCATGCAAGGAACCCCTAGAACCGTGTACGACCACCATGCCCCCCAGATTTGTGAAGGCCTCCTGTTGTTAAAGCCCCCCAGGTGCCTAACGATGGGGGATACGGCCCAGCTTCGAAGCGCGAATAGCAGTGAGTTTTCCTGGACGGGGATTACTTACCTTTGGTTAGCTCGGAAGGAAGGAATGCAGGCTTGTAGTAGTCCCTTTACCCATGATAGTAGTTCCCATTCTCGTTTCCATTTCTTGAAAAACCCTAAGCCCCAAACTGTTACAGTAGGTTCCGTTTTCTTTTCCATTCCTTCATTCCCAGCTAACCGAAGGCAAGTTTAGGGCTTCGGGCTTGCAATCTTGGTGGGTCGCCACAAACAGCAAGGGCAAAACGTCGGGGCTCTGAAATTTCCGGTGTAGGGTTTAGGGTTATGGCTGCGCTAACTTTGGTGCAAGTTTTCTTGGTTCAGGTTTAGGTTCAACTGCCCTGTAAACTTATTGCGAGAAGCTCGCTTGCCTACGGCTTCAGAGCTTCAAAGATAGTTTTGGAGTGTCATCCTATCATGGTTGCAGGACGAAGTACCACAGCTTATAAACCGTACACCCTAGACCCATATATCCCAAGCTCCCGAGGAAGCTTTCCTGCTGAGACTTGGTGCGACAAGACAGGTGTCCACAATGTGGTCCGCGGTTGCGGGTACTACGGCATACGGCCTTGTCAAGCCATGTCAATGGTCATTCTTCACACGAAACTCCACCCTAAACCCTAAACAACGCAAGTGCAGCACTGAAGGAAACGCCAAGAAGGCCTCGTACCTGTTTCCCAGGCCCATGCTGGGCATGCTAGGCTCATGGTATCTAGAGCTGGGGTGCAGGTTTTAGCAAATAGTTATTACTGCACTTACTCAGACAGTTCACTAGGAAGGGCTCTACGCCTTACCCTCCCCCAAGCTCTGTCGTTTTTGCAGGGGGCTTAAACGAGGTTTGTGTTACTTTGGAAGATTGTTGGCTAGCACGGCTTCGGGTTCAGGCTCGAAGGTCTAGTTTAAGGTTTACCCTGGGGATCCAAGTAGCCCAATGTAGGTAACATTTATAGACTTTAGGGCCCAATGTAGGTATTATTTGTATACTTGGATCCCTAGGATTAGTGGAGAGGGTTTAGGGTTTAGTGGAGGGTGTTCAAGGTTTAGAGTAGAGAGGTGTCGTAGCTGGCATTGACAAACGCACGGGCTTCCCTCCTCCAAAAACACACAAGAAGGGTTCATGGGTTCAGTAGCACGGCACTTAAATGCATGAATTTGGATGTTTGTCACATTTGCCTTGGTATAATCTTTAAACTTTAAGCCCCAAACCCTGAACCCTTCAATACGCGGGAGCCCCATGATCTTAGGGCCCCCCATCATGGGAGAAGCCATTGTCAGACTCAAGCATCAGAAGATCACTTGAAGGATGGAACTAAAGGTTCTTGGCGTAGGGTTTTAAGGTTCAGGATTCAGGGCTTAGGGTGTGGTGCCAAACGACGCCACATATTCCTCTTGACTGACAATCAACCGATTAAGACATTCCGTTTTCCAGTGTCTTCATCATCTTCACAGGCACGAGGGCTTGCGCAACCTTGTACTCTAGGTCCAACACGGAAAACCGTGGGTTCAGTGGGTTGAAGCCTGGCACGATTTTGCCGATTTGTATCTTGAAAAGTTCAGGTGCTCTGTGGTGAGGTGCCTGGCCACTACCCAGCAGGGGAGAGACCGCCAAGCAGCGTAGAGCAATGATCTGTTTTCGAAGCCGGCGTGGCTTCGAAGATGACCAAGTCTACAAGGGGCTACGCAATCCAAAGGGTCCATATACCTGGATTTATGGATTGAGGTCAGCGGTCATACCTACACCGGGCCCACAGGGTCTCCTATGTAAGTATTTTGGGCCGTACCTTAAACCCTAAAACTTAAATCCCTAAACCCTAGTACATGTCGTGAAGGTACCTGGACCCTTTGGGCAAGAAGGGGATTTTCCGTTTTCCGCTCAGATTCCGCTTTCACTCAGGCTCCGCAGTTTGCTTCGGTCAACCTGACGGGCTCATGACGATCTTAAGAGTTTAGAGCAGAGATGTAGGGTTCATGGAGTCTAAATGCGAAAGGGTTAAGGGCAAAAAAGGCTTAGTAGCTGGGTAGATGCACTTAATACTCCTGAGCTTTTGGGGAAGTCTATCATACTCAAAAAGGATTTCTTGCTTTGGCCTGGCGAACTCAGCAGCAAGGGAAAAGGATTGTCCTCAATCCTAAGCCCAGCGACTTCCTAAGATTTGATTACAGCCCAGATCCAGTTAAACACGAAAAGGAACTACATGGGGACCAGAACAGGGAACCCGGTTCCGGGAATGTAATAGGAATATTAGGGCCCTTCTAGGTACATTCTTGCTTTATTCCCAGCCTATGCTTGGGTTTCCCTGGTTGGGTTTCCCATCTATAGCCGTTATTAACACTGTTAGCTGACTTGCGGCTTTATTGCCGTGCCTGCGCATACCCCGAAACCTAAACCCTCAAACCCAAGCAAATACAAATCCTATGGTGCAAAATCACCACCTCTCCCGNNCCCCCCCCTCCCCTCCCCCCCTCCCCCCCAAAAAAAGAAACATAAATATCACACACTGTCTGGCAAGACCGCCAGTTAGAACTCGTGAGTTGAACCTTACACAGCCATGGGAGGTTAGGTGTGCCTGAGAAATTAACTGTGTATCCTTGTATGCGTACTGTGCATACATCTAACCTGCTTTTGCTTCTTTTTTTTATGTGTGTGCGACCTCTCCACATAGTACTTGGGCTTCATAGCTCGATCTATGTATATACTCATTATATGCATACGGGATACGGTGCATACTGGGATGTGGGATGTAGTAGGGATATGGTGCATAGCAGCCAAAGTAGAAGGTTATGCTTACAACAAGCCTTGTACTTTGAAACTTGAACAGCTCACAGCAAGCTACGTAAATACTTACTTCGCCATCCGGCTACGCTGTGAAACCTAAGGGTTTACATGCTTTAACGTTTTAGGTATGGGGTCTGGGGCTCACCCCCGGCTACCTTCAGCCATGACAAGCTGGGAGAACAAGTCAGAGTTGACCGCGTTTCGTCCAGAGAAGATTATACAAACTACAAACGCGACATTGGTTCATCTGCAAAAAGCCACTCAGTTGAGGCTGTCCAACGCCGATAGCGTACTGGTGGTTAGTTGGGAATATGGGAATATAGTCCCGACATGAACCATCGTTTAATATGAAGAAGGTAACATCCTCCCCATATAAGCCCTGTGTAATACATTCCATTATTCCCTCTTAGCCACCAGGACTAAGATGGTGCATAGGCTCATACACCTGGAAGTCTACTAGGGTTTAGAGTCTAGAGTTTAGGGCTTCATTTTGCAAAATGCTTACGTGTAAGTCATGGTACACGCGGTAGTCTGGGCAAAGGGAAGCTTAGCTAAACTGCAACGCGGTAAATACAAAAATGAGGGGGCTCGTTTGCAGAGGGTCGAACACAGATGGGCATCATGGCAATGTTGAGCTTTCTCAGAGGCACTTCTCTACATCCATAGAGAACCTGTATTCGTCCTGACCCTCTTAGTAGTCCAGACTCCTTGAACTGACTTGTGGCAATCAAGTCTCCTGTTGAGTAATGATGTTGGTAACGGATCCGGGTGTAAGTTTGAGGGGCCCTACCTGGGTGCTGAACCTGTAGCAATTTGCTGCGGATCCACCCGCCAAACAATCCGCTTGTTTAGGTTTGTGCAGGGGCCTCCTTAATTCCTCACTTACCCTACTCCTCCTCTCAGGATAGATTTGGTGTTCAGCGCAAGTAACAGAATCTAGTCGAACTGGGAGAACACACGACAACTTGAAGCCGTGCCAGGCACAGCGGTGGACCAGTTCCCTCAGGCTGCGCCATGCTTGTGCATAGTGCGAGAAGGGTGTTCCGAATGTTGCCGGTTCCTTTTTGGGAGTTCTGATCATAAAGAATAGTTTTTAGCATCATGCGGTACAGGGCGCGTGATGGCTTGCAAACAACACGTACAAGATGACACGCCTGCACACCCCAGCGAAAGTGCCTGATAAGCGTTCCTCCAAGCTGTCCGCTTAGGATCCTCAACGCAAGGTTCTATTGGTCGTATAGGCGTATAGGACTGTAGAGGGTGGCCTTTGCGATGTTACAATATTGTCCCTCATCAACTTCAGAAGGACGCTATGTACTACTAGCTTGGAAAAGACCTTCAGTGTCAAGCCAGTCAAGAGTCGGGGCTGAGACCTAGTGTACAGGGTTTAGGGTTTTATAGGTTACCGGGTTTCGCAAAATGAGGGGTACGTTTTGGGGGTCTCCCATAATAACGAGGATTGTTGTATTTTGGTGTCTATATTGGGACCCCCCCTATTTTCGGAAAATACCACTAGGTTACTGGGTTCTGTGCCCGACATTCTGGCTCAAGGTCAATATGCAGAAGTTCAGCCTCATAAAAGGGATTGGGGGGTGGGATCATGGCCGAAGCATCTTCAGCATTGCGTTGCTCAAGCAGGCTCAGCTGGATAACGCACACGTCTGCACCCCTCGCAGCACTAAGCTTCGCAATTTGAGTCAGTTCAAGGCAGAGGTCAGAGCTGTCATCATTTGAGCCATAGTCTAAACTCCTTACAGGGAGATATATAGGGGATAATATAGGGGACTACTATAGGGGATATTAAGGGGGATACTAGGAGTTTAGACTATAGCTCATTTGGTGTGCCGTGGAAGCAGCAGAGCCATTTCAAGTCTGTCTTTGCGCAGTTGCGCTCGGAGCTCAGTCATCCCATGCTCCGAAAAGCTAATTTCCGGCAACCCCATTTAGCTACAGGTTCGTAGTTATGCTTAGTCTACTAAGCTGAGTTGCTGTTACGGAACTTACTTTGAGTTACCGTAATATGGATATATGGTGAAATATGGGGTTTCCTTCGTATAGCAACTTCCTCAATCTAAGCTCCTTAACTGCAACCCTAAGCCCTAAACCCTAACAGTAACCCCTAAAACCTGTAGGTCGAAGCAATTTGGGTCCAAAGGCGAAGGTTTTGAGATGCGGGACCGGAGCTTTTGAGATCCCGCAGTGAAATGCGCAAGCAATTGTTTGTATAGGCCCCCAATATTAAGGTCTAGGGTTTAGGCCAAAGAGTTCTGGGGTTGCGGATTAAGGGTTTAGGGGTTTTACAAGCAATCTGAGAACAGGAGACCTTGTCCCAGCCCGATAATTAGTGACCCTGCATTTGGGGTTTGGGGGGCTTAGGGTTCAGGATGTTCAAGGGTCCCAGGATTGTACCGCAAAGGTCGTATCCCCAAACCATTGCCCCAACATTACCCCCACAGTTCCCTACATTTCTTGCAAAGGACGGGGTACAGCCGAAATCTGGGACATTGTTGAACATGATGTTTATTTAGTATTCTACTAGGACACAAGACAGGGTGTACAACAATGGTGTTTATACAGGGGACTAGTAGTGGGGTCCCCCTGCTCATGGAACCTAACTACCAAGTCAGGTAGCGACTGTAGTGTAGTTACCGGGGGTCATGCTCCTATGCGCATCATTAGTCCAAGGTACGCGTACTGTAGTCAACTGTTGTTCGACGTCTGGCAATGGGATGCGTAGTAGTTTCTTTGTCTCTGCATACCCTGTCCGGATTAGTGGATGGTGGAGAAACCCATGCGCACACGTGTTGTTTGGATCTTATATTCCTGTGGTTGGGAACAGCTTGAGAAGCTACTTACTCTGCCCTAATTCGTAGTCTGTCAGTGACTCAGTTCCTGGAAACCTATACCCATCTGAGAGATTTCAAGAATATGGGTTACCCTCAAATATGAGACACAATCCTTATCCCTTTATCCAAAGGGCTCCCAAAAAAGGAACCCCTCCCCACTTTGAGAAACCTGTTGTATGTGATCGCTTCCGCAGACCCTCTTTTGAGACCGAAACCCCTCGGATTAGAGAAGTCCGCAATGCCATTGAATGCCCTCTGGGGCTATTACCTCTGGGATCATGTTGACGAGGCAGGAGTGGGCGCAGGAAATTCATAGAGTTGTTCCGTTCGCTTTCGTTACTCCATACGAGGATCAGACATGCCTAGACCTCACAAGTAGCTGTAGTAATGGCCCTTTACCCGAAAGAATGGGTATAAAGGCTATTGTTATGGGCATTTGGGAGGCCTAGGTACTTTATTGACTCTTGTTCCCGAGAAGTTTGTTGGATCCCCCACCCAGCGCTAGTGATTATGAAGGATAGTTGTGATGGTATCCATCAGGGCCCGGTGGGGGGTCCATATAATCCTTAATGGGCCCCTCATGTTGAATTTTGAGAAAAGGGCCTGTTTGAAAAGAGAAGTGGCCTCGTACTAGACCATTAAATCATGCGCGCTGTCGGGACCTTTCAGTAATACCCTTTCAACGGCTACCCAAAGAAAGGAAGGAGGAGTGAAGGAATCGCCATAAAGACCTTCGTGGCCTTGTGCCACCCTCAGCTGCCTTGAACACTTTCTTTTAGATGGGTTGATATATGTTTTTCGTCGGTTCCTACCACTCCGACTCCCAGGAAATGTCATTTAGGTGTGCTTATAGGATCCTCTAACTACAGGTACCGCTATAGCCCTCATTCCCAAATCTTTAACCCTAGATCCTGAACCCTAAGCCCTAAACCCGAAACCCTATCTATCCCCCTGGGGTACAAAACCAAACGTATCCTGGCATGCTCTCTCCTAGCTTTGTCTTCCTTCACACACGCCCTAACCAACTTGTTTGATGGCAGGTATTTGACAGGTCAGCGGGCCTAGTAAGTATGCTCAAGTTTAGTGGGGGCTAGTAGGGAGTAAGGAAACATATTCTATAGGGGTCATATAGGGATTATAGCCCCTTATTCCCTAGTAAGCAACAGTATGTGAAAGCCTTAAATGTCTCAAAGCCAAAAACATCCCAGTGATCGCCATTAGTGAACTAAACCTGCTTACTACGTTTCCTCGACTGTCCAGGTAGCTTCCTAAGCTGTTGCAGCCAATGCTCACTCGGCCTAAACCCTAAATCACATTCTTCACAACGCCCTTTACGTGTTTGCTTCAGGGAGCCTGCTCCATTTATTCTCCAGGCGCCTCACATCTTCTATCCCCTGTGGTTTTTGGGAGACTTTGCCTGCACCCAAAACCCTTGACTGTTGGGACTTTGGGTAGGGCATCTAATTTATAGTGGAGTATAAGGGCATGTAAAGCGGTGTACTTCCAAAATTCGAAAACCCTTGACACCAACCACCCGCAAGCACTTTTCAACCAGGTTCCATATGGTTTCAACAGTCCCCGCACTTGTGCAGACATGGCCATTGTGCGTTTGACCGAGCGCTAAACCCTTCCTTGTCCGCAGGTTTTGGGGATTTGAGGTTTGTCAGGGTTCATGTTGGAAATCAGGGGTGGGCTCTTACAAGTCCATGTGGTCACAAGGTTTGTCGGGCACAGGCCTTAGCATCCGTGAATGCTCTAGCGGGTGGGTCTTATTCTGAAGCCTTATAAGCCCTCAACCCCTACACCCTAATTAGGGTTTCGGGTTTGGACTGCCCGCCGCAGGTGGCCCAAGTTGTCGCAAGCTTATAACCTTCAGCCCTTAATCCGAGGGTCGGATTAATATGGGGGGCCCCCCCGAGGGTCGGATTAATATGGGGGCCC
>CAJNIZ010012503.1:71492-92366 GCA_905231905.1 Symbiodinium pilosum | reverse complement strand
CATTATCCCTATATAACCCCGATGTAATATATTCCCTTCTTGCCTGCTAAGAACCAGTAAGTAAACTCTAAAGTCTAAGTTGGCAGCTTCGGCTTTGGGCCAGCAGCTTGACGAGCCCAAATGCAGAGGGCTGCATAAAATGTGCAACACTAGTGCCACTTGATCCGTCTACCCTGTAAGCACATACTTGTCCAGGATCTTTACTATAGTAACTACTACGTACTCACCTTTATTCCGACACAACCTTCAAGCCCCTTAAGCTCTAGACCTAGCCCCACTACCTCACCAACAAGATGCTTGAAAATGTCCTTCAAACGTTTCGGCGTAGCCGCCGTATCACGAAACCCTGACCATGAAGGATAAACCCTTTAGGTCAAAGAGTTTGGGGTTCAGGGAAAATCAGTTTAGGCTTCAGGGTTCAGGGTCTAGGGCTTAGACCTCAAGCCCCGAAACAGATGGCTATCTAGGGTTCTAGTGAAGAACGAAATGAAAAAAACTGACATGGAGCGTGAAACGGACGTAGGATTTCATACAGGGGCGTATACGGTTGGTGTATGAACGAATGCATTCATGCTCGACTATCACAGCTCACATGGTTCAGGGCAGTGGGGTGGGCGGGGGGAGGGGGGGGTAAACCAGGATGTTTTGCATCAAGCGCCTGAACGGCTTAGGGTTTGCAGGTTTTGGTTTACCCCTTACGTACCGCAGGTATACTGTACTTCAGACGACTGGAACCGCCCATATGAAGGTTCAAATTCTGAGGTGCATCATTAACTTTGAGTGCTGAATCTGTAAATAAAACCTTAACTGTGTAACGCGGGGCCTAAGTAGCCAAAACATGATTTTGGTGTATGTTCTACAAAGACTGTGAAAGGTGTAGAGCGGGATGATCTTGGTAAATCTTCTAACTTCTATGCTATATAAGCCCTAGACCCTAAACCCCTAAACCCTAACCCCCCAAAACCCTAAATCCTGACCCAAACCCTAATGATAAACCCTAATCCCTAAACCCTGGGGCCTCCCAAACTTGCACTTCTGCCGCTCGGGCCGCTTAATGTCCGACTCCAAACCCACGGAGCGACGATTGGCACCGGCACCCTGACCAGGGTTTAGGGTTGAGGGGTTTAGGGCTCAGGGTTTAGGGTTTACGGAACCCTCAACCCCAAACCCAAATCTTGGGGCCTAGGATTCAGGAGATTTGGGGCTGCTTCGAGTAAAGGATTTTTCGGGCTTCGGGCTTTGGCTTTATGCTTTGGAGCTAGGATTCGCAGCTCAAGGCGAATGTCAAAGTTTACGGTGTTTAGGAATTGGTAGTAGGCAATGAAAGACTAGATTTCTATAGTAGCCCTAAACAGAATCCCCAATACTATGTTCTTTGGCTTCCATGTTCTTGTTCACTCCTTCATTCTCACTGAAACCAGCAAGCATCTAGCTTTCGTTGCTCTTGAGGTTTGAATGCTGACCGTGGGGATGGGCTTCATGTAGACCCCTGATAAGCAAGCCCCCTCCTTTGAAGGTTCTGTATATTAGGATCCCTATTATAATCCCTATTTAAGGGGATGGGGTTTATTAATCAGGGGTCAGGGTTACCCAGGTAACAAATGCACCCAGGAAAAAGTGTTTTGTACCTATAAAAGGGATTAGGTGTCTTGACCATTCATTTAGGATTCCGGATTGCTCTAGGTGGAGGTCCTCCAGTAAGGGCTCAGGCAGGTATTTCTCGAAATAGAGTGGTACTGCCAAGTACTAGGACTTTGGGCCCCAAATACCACAATCTGAATGCTTTGTTGGACAAAACCCCAGATATATGGGTACTTGGACCCTCAGGACAAGTAGAAATTGTCATCCCCTCATCGCCCGTTAATGGCGCAACAGGCATACCAGCGCCCGCTCCCCTTCACAATATTTAGTTTTTTGCATATACTCCCCGCAAGAAAACTACAGTATCCGAGGTCCCATGAATGTTGCAACGTCCTGCGTCCTCCACTACGAATATTCCTTCCTGGACCCTTGAACTTTCAACTAAATCCTTCTGAATTTGCAGGGCTCGGATAAGTTTTCTGTTGGAGAATGCAGGAGCGGAACACAGAGCTCATTAATCGGTATACTATACAGCCCTACTCACCACCCGTAGCAAAAGCTAACACAAATTGAATCGAACGTCTACATTCTATTCGGATTAGAAAGACTCTTGCATACCTGGCTTCGCGTTTAACCTGGACCTCACCACTATGTATTTCCCCTTCGATAAATAGAATATGGCTTTGGGTATATTATAACAAGGTCCCCACATACCCCATATTATATCTACTTAGGGGGGACTATTACCCTTAAACCCTGAACCCAATACCTTCAACCCCATATTCTATATACTTAAGGGGGACTATAGGTGAAACCCTACCCTAAACCCTAAACCTTAAACCCTGAACCCGAAACCCTAAACCCATACCATGCCCAAGCTGTCTGGGCCTTGATAAAGGCCGGGCCACAGTTCTCCTCGTCGCACCTGAGGCCTCAGTTTCTGAAAATCGGGGTGTAGGGTCTTTAGGGTTTAGTATTATAGGGGATTATAGAGTAATGTAGGGGATTATATAGGGTTAATGGAAAAGAAAATGGAAACTACTATTTGGGGTTTAGGGCTTTATGTTGAGTTTGGGGTTGGAATTTAGAGTTGGGGCTAATCAGGATTTAAAAACTGTGGCTAAGGGTCTGGGAATGGTACTATACACTTAAACCAGCATGATGAGGGGATACTATCGGGAATTTCTTCAGGCTTCTCACATGAGAAGGTTCGGAAGGTTAAAGGTATGATATCCTTACACGTCATCAGGGGCATATACAGCTACATGTGCGCACATCATGAATACAGGCATGCATATTCTGTGTGCGCGCTATGTGTGTGTATTTATATCTATCCGTTGTTGTTCAGGTTTTGGTTTCCGGGACTGGATAGGTTCTCAAAATGGGCTGAACCTAAGGTCATGATGGAGGTCCTCTTCAGGATTTCGTGGGTTCTTTGAACAACTCCCACAAAAGCCACTAATCCGCAAGGGGCCCAGGAAAAACCGTAGGCACACATGACTGATCTCTGCGTTCGGGCTGCCTGGGTTTGCAGGACTGTTTTCACCCGGTGGGGTAATATTTGGCTTATGTCGGGGTTATATTGGGATAATGGACAAGAAAATGGAAACTACTTATAATGGGTTACAGTATATAGGGTTAAGGGGCGATGAACTTCCCATTTCTATCGTCTGGAATATTCAACCGGCATTTACTTCCCTCTACGGATCAAGAAACAACCCACCCTTTGCCACGCGACCCAAGGTATTGAAGTGCCCAGAAAGTCCAACATCCCTTAATGAGGGGTTATACCTAAAAATCATATGAGGGACCCTAGTACAATATAGGGTATATTCCCTAATTGAGGGATGTTGGACTTTCTGGGTGGTGGCGGGAGGAGTTGAGAGACAATCTTGTTAATTAGGTGACAAGCGAAGAACTATCGCCACGGCCTCTTCCCACATACACCGTACAGGGCTTCCACGTGCTGGGGAAGATAAAGCCTAAACCCCAAACAGGTTCCCGCAGCTTTGCAGCGCCCAAGTCCCCCACATTTTGCGTTGAAGTTGTACCAGCTGATCTTGCCTGTGATCTCCTGCCGTTTCCAAACCCTAAACCCTAAACCCCTAAACCCTAAACCCTGAACTTTGCTTAGGTCAGACTTCATGATCCTGGGGCCTGTTCGAAGCAGGTATGCTTGGAGACCCTTACAATTATTTGGGGTTGCTAAGACTGTAGCCTAAGGGTCTAAGTACCCGATAATCATTTACTTGCCCAAAACCTTTGCTGCAATTACTATTACCCAAATTCCAATTGGTGTACTTCTGAGCCAAGCCCATCCCTCAGAATGCGGAGCTCCGAGTGCCCAACATTGACTGCCAAAGTTTAAGCACGGTTGCGGTATTCCAAGCATGTTCATGTTAAACTTGTACTGGGTCTAGGTGTACACAAAAGTGTGACATGTTGCCAAAAGCAACCTAGATAATGGTGTGGATCTTTGAACAGACCCATCCTTCTTGACAAGCGAACAGTAGACAGAACAACTCGCAGCTGGAAAAAGTCCTCAACCACTTGGGATCTACGGTAGACCCACCAATCCAGATGTTAAGGCTTGGTGCAAGGTCTCTCCATCCAAAATCGGTTTCGCACTAAGCAAGGGATCCCCCCTTGTTGTGCCCATACGGCTTGTGTAGGCTGTTGTTCCCGCACTTCTTCAGCTTCAAGACCCGACATCCAACTGCAGCCCCGAGAACCTTCGTTCGATGTCACATAAAAGAATGGAAAATCAAACACTGCAGCAACAAACCAAGCAGCAGACAAAGGGCAAAGCAACAGAGCGGACAAGCCAAAACATGAAAAGCACAACAGTGGAAAACAACGTGAAGTGCAACACAAAGCCGCAGCTCAACAATGAAAGAATGCACAAACGAAAAGCAAGGAAAGGAACACACAATTGGAAGGCGACAGAAAAGTAGCTTCAACAAACGAGACTGCAAGCCTAAGATCGGACTAGTAACCTCAAAGCAGCTGAAGCAAGCCCAAGTCCAAACTCAGACACAAAACATATCCGTAAATAATTGGCATCCATCGCTTTGTACACACGCAGTGGAAGGCTGTCAGTGCAGAAGCTATGAAATGTGGCAGCAATGGGATGTCATTGACATGGAGGTTCAGGGCGACTGGTTCAGACGCCTCCAAGCCATGTCTAGCAGCGAAGAAACTGACGATCAGCTGACAGATAGGTTCTTGGTGCAACCAGCTCTGTGTATTTGCCCCCTTTGCTGCACCATCGTCCCCACCTTTCTTGCCCCTTTCGCAGAGGTTCAAGGTTACTTTGTGTTGCATTCTCTGTATTCTGGGGGGGTGTCTTTTTCTTTGAGTCTCCAATGCCCCGGGTGCTGTTCTTGATTCTCAAAAGTGCTTCGTTTTATGCTGGCATACAGGGAGCGGCACTGTCCTTATTCTGCGCTTGTCTTTCCAGCCTCCCATGGCCCAGGTATTGTTTCATGGCTGTGCCTTATTCTGGGCAAATTAAATTACCATAATGGGTGTATACAGTAAAGAATGGGGTTTCCCCAATGTAGTCACTCAAAGTAAGTTCATTAACAGCTTACCAGTCTTTTGGGCGTGTATTTCTTGATGCTGGCCGTGCTTGTTTCTCGTCGTAAGCCCTGGGACCCCGGCTTTTGGATTCGAAAGCACCAAAACAGTAAATCAAGCCACCACACCAAAACTGTGTAACGAGACTACCCCAGAAAGGCGCAGGTATTCAACAACCGTATGCCTGTCCAAATCTGTACTAAAAGTGCTACTACCCAAATCCAAAATACTTTGTCAATTGGCTCAACAAGCCCGCCTTAAAATCAGAAAGTACTGAATTATTGGACACTAAACACTAAGCTGACATTCTAAACCCTAAGCCCAAACCTAAGTTCTTGGGTAGTTCGTACCCTAAACCCTAAATCGTAAACCATAAACCCCAAAACTAAGTTCTTGGGTAGTTATTGCGCACATAAAGACCCGTACGGCCCCTGGAGCCCTGAGATTCTAAGCTGGCATGCTCTCCGTCTTGGGATTCTGCGGGTTGAAGAACCTCACCGACGGTTTAGGGCTTAGGGCTTAGGGTGTAGGGTTTGGGGCGTAGGCTTTTGGGTTTAGGGCTTAGGGGCTACAGGTTAAGAGTTGAGGTGCAGGATTCGGAGATGAGGGCTGTGGCCTGTGGGGGTTGAGCAGCCTATAGGGGTCAAGGGCTTGGGCAGGGCATATTTGTAACGAACTTCTCCCACGGAAAGCACGCAGGCATCTCAGAAGGTTGGGTGCTCGGAAACCAAGCAGAAGTCACAAACAAGTAGCCCCACATAAGGCCCGCAGCATGTGCACTGGACTAGCAAGGACTTCTACCCCAATCCTATCCAGCATCTAGGGGCCCACCCGTGTGGCCTCACCGATTTATACGGAAGTGATGCAGATCTAAAGGCGCAGGCAGAGGAGAGGTCTTGAAGAAGTTGCTTTACCAAAGCTCCTGCATTCAACTGCCAATGTACATACTGCCTGAGCAATACAAACAGGCCCAGATCAGAAACATGTGAATGACAGGCAATTGGGAAATACTGTTGGGGAGTCATCTTGAAAGCAGGAGTTCAATTCAGCTCCGTGTTGCATTGGGTAGCGCATCTCAAGGTGTGGAAGTATAGGGTTTAGGGTTTGGTTTAGCCTCGGTGATAATTTTTTTTGGAACCCCAAGCTGCCCATCACAGTACCGGCGCCATGTCCCGGCCTCCAGGGTCCCTTCCTGTCTAAGCCTAAACTGTAGTCTGCAAACTCACAAGCATGACTCCCACTTTTTGCAAAGCTTCTGTCTGGCCAGATATTTTCGAAAAGAAGGATCTGTGCGGCACGCGCCTGATAATTCAGGATGCGGACGACTTATGTCTCGGGCATTTGGATCCAGAACTTGCCCCCGCGAAACGCTGAACCCCCTGCACCTGTACCCTAAGCCTGTAGGCTTCTAAGCCCCAAGAAATACACATCTGATGAAAGGAGCCAAGCAACTTAGTCCAGCAATGGCTCTTACATGCCATGGAGTCGCACATGATGTTGTCTACCTGGAAAGATCGGGATGCGGTGCTGTAAGCCCTAAACCCTACACGACTAAACCCTAAACCCCTAAACCTTACACCCTTCAATCCTCAACCCTAAACCCCTAAACCCTAAACTCCGAACCATAATGGGTTGCTTTGAGGAAGGACCTGAACACTACGGGCATGCAGGCATTTGGGTCCGGGCTAGTTAAGCACTGAAGCTGTCGAGGCTTCCTGGCCTCTTGTCCGTGAAAGGAGCACGTCGTTCACAACACCTATACTCACTGGTTCCCTGGTAAGGAATAGGGGAATATCCTCCCTATATAACTCCGACATAAGATATTCCCTACTAACCCCCAGTAAGTATGGTCACCAAACACAGAGTGCCAACTTGGGGTCATGACTTCCGGGGAGCCTGCTTGAAGCTCGTAAGATCAGCCCCATGCCCTGCGCCCTTGACTGCAAAACCCGGGTTTAGGGTTTAGGGGTTTGGGTTCAGGGTTAGCACCGAAACCCTAAACCCCAAAACCTCATCCCAATCCCATAGACCCCACAACCCCAACAAATCACTCACCTCAAAACCTTAACCCTGGAAACGAATCGAAATGCTACAGCCTAAATCCGGGGTTCAGGTAAACTCCAAAACCCTCTTATACCCCTAAACCCTACATAGCCCCCTATGACATGGCAGTTTCAATTTTCTGTTCCATTCCCTTTACCGTAGGTCCTGAAAATTATGCAGCCTGGGTGCCCAAACATCCATGCAGCTCGGCAAGTCCGTTCGGCCATCGTAGCGGACTTCGCTGAAAGTGATCCCCGCCTTTTCTGGGTGTAGGAAGTACCCGAAAGTTTTGGGGCTGTAGGTGTAGGATGCAGGGCTTAGGCTTTGTGATTTACGGTTCGGGGTTTAGGGCTTCAGGTTCTAAATTTGAAGCGTCCAGCCGGCCAAACTTATACAGGTGCCCCATTAACACTTGTCGCTGTCGCACACTCTCCGTTCATACTGTGAAATGCGTGCCCCACCTATGAAAAAGTCTGCTTTTGGCTACTAAGGGTATGGGTGGAGTACGCGGGCTTAGATCCTGAATCACTCCCCCTAATAGTAACCCCCTCCCCTAAGAATGTATATTCCCCATAGGATACCATGGGACGAATTTGGGGGGTATGCATTATAAGAGGAGTGCAGGGGTCTGATACTGAATTACTTATTATAGTTCATTCCCAAAACCCTAAACGCTAAACCCTTAACCTGTTGATAGGGGCAGGGATATTCATCCCTCAGGCACTATCTAGCTCGACTCCCTCCCGGCTGTCCAGGTTCCTGATTGACTCCCTCCTGCCTGGGAGACTGTAGAAAGGTTTTATGGGTTTGACTGTAAAATATGACAGGTTGTCTGAGTATGTCAGCACAATAGAAATGTTTAAGCAGCAAGACAAGAACACAACTCACCAGTGACCCAGCTCAATAAGCCTCAAACCTTGTGGTCTGGCAATACGGGGGGTTTGCCGAAATTAGGGGTAACTTTTTTGGGGTTCCTCATAATAAGGACTATAGCATTTTGGGGTCCATGTTGGGGTCCCCTTTTTAGGGAAACCAACTTTTATTTGGCCCTAATGCAGAGGCCGAAAAAGACAGAGCAGGGTTTGGGGATATGATTTGCTGTGCCCTAGAGCTCCCACTTACCTAAATAGTAGGCTACTGGGTTATGTAACTATAGGGTATACGGAAACCAGTTCCTATGTTATTTAGGTACCTGGAGCCCTAGGGGTAGCTATATATGAGCTATAATGGAGAATCGAATGGAAAAGAATATGGAACATGAAAATGGAAACTGGGGTTATATATAGGGTTATAGGAGTTATAGTCTAAACTCCTAGTATCTCCCACAATAAGCCCTATAGTAGTCTCCTGTATAACCCCCTACATGGCACCCCTTAAAAAGTTTAGACTATAGCTCATATTAGGGATTAGAGGGGATACTCTGGGTAACGATTCCCCAGCAAGCCCCAAACGTCAGTTGAACCTGAAGCCACTTTGTTAAGGCACTGAAAACCGCATGACATGCTGCACACATACCTGAAAAGGGCTTCAACAAACATACTGCACTTCGCAACGCTTTCTAAAACACTGTTCAAGCTTGTAGGTCCTAAGCCCGACACCTTAAGCCCAGAAAACTAAAGAAAGAGGGCAAGCCCAGAAACTCTCGAACGCCCTAAACCCTAAAAACCCTAAACCCTAAAACCCGAAACCCTAAAACCCTAAAACCCTAAAACCCTAAACCCTAAAACCCTACGCTGACCTTCTCGAGGTCTTTTCGCAACTTGGGCCCGCTGTGGTGACCTCTCTTCTTCTTTTCAGGTTTTTTTTGTGGAGAATCAAACGGACAAGACAATGGGAAACACTATGGAAACACGGCTTATGTAGGTGTGTAAGGGTTTTAGGTTTAGGGATAATGCTCTTTATCATTTTATGTCATGAAATACCATACCCGAAAAGAAGAGATAATCTGACTGTTCGTTGAGGGGCTATGCTATTCGCGTAAAACATGCCACTTAAGTGAGTGTAGTGCTTAGAGGCGCAGGTGCTGCATCAGTGTCATAGACACCGGCAACACTTCAAGGCCTATACAGCGTGGCCTTAACGCCGGGCATTTAAAACGCCACTACCTAAACCGTAACGACTATCTGGATCCCAGAAGTAGGTAACATGAGTGCCCAAAACCCATTCGAACATATAAGCAGCCAAAGAGACAAGTAGTGCAGCCTAAGCCCTAAGCCCTAAACCCTTCTGCATACTTTTGGGCTTCAGGTAGGCTGCAACCCAAAGCTCTAACTTCACACTACCCACCTCAAGAATCCAACCTGTGAAGCTTCCCAGCCTCAAAGTACTGTACTGCCTCCATAAACTAGGGTCTAGGAATCAGATTTTAGGGTTTGGAGTCGAGCGTGCACCATCTCATCATACGCTTCCCTAACCCATACATCGTTATCTACCATTACTAGAGACGCCAAAGGCTGATTTGTCGGGCACAATAAGCCTCCAAACACACACAACGAACAACTCTGTACCTTAGGTCTGCCCAAAGCAGATTTGTTCATAGACTTGCAGACAGAAATAGGATTCCAGCCATTTATCAGACGTTGAGGCTCAGGGAGCAACCCTAAACCGTAAGCCCTATAAACCCTAAACCTTACTTCTAGCCTGTTCCAATCCTCAACCGTACACCTTATAAACCCTAAAATCTACTTCTAGCCTGAGAGCCCAACTCTAAACCCTAGACCCTAAACCCTAGACCAGGGCATCTGGCTTTCAAGTAAGGAACCCCACGGAGCGGCGAAGCGAGCGCTGGCAGCCGTCATCACCTGTGTGGAAATCCAGAGGACACACGCTTAAGGATTTAGGCTTGAGGTTTAAGGTTGGGGTTTTGGGTTCTGGGTTTGGCGTGTAGGTTCAGATGCCTTGATTTAGGGTTTAGTGTCCAGGGTTTTGGGTTAGGTTTAGGGTTCCGGGTTTGGATTTTGGTTTAGGGTTTAGTTGCAGACCTCATCAGAACTAGATGTCGATTAAATGCGAATCAAGATGCTTCAGTGCTACGACAAAAGTGTTGAGTTGGGGTGAATCCTGGTTCCTCTTCCTCCAGAAAGCAAAAGGATACGTGCTGCGTGATGTAATTAAGGAAACCCAACCTCAAAAAGTACAACCCGAAGAGTCTATGTAGTTATATAGTAGATACTTAGGCCCAAAAGTGTTCCCATAAAACTACTCTAGGGCCCAAGTATCTACTATATGACTACATGGACCCTTAGGGCAAGGGTCTCTAACCTGGAGTTAACATTGGAGCCTAGGCGCCAAACGACGGGAGCATCAAGGTCTGATCAGCTTGAGGATGGAAGCGTTGGGGATTTTCATGACTCTCCAACAGCAACCGACAGACCCCTCCGAGTAGTGCTTTTAGAAACCCCAGGCTCCAAAACCTAAACCCTAGCTGCCTCCGTGATCCACTTTCGCGTTTTGGAGAGAACCTGACACAGCACATGCATCCAGCACTGGGCCACCAGGGGTAGGGAAGGCTTCTGCCGGTCTAAATTTGGAAGCTGATTGAAAATCAAACGTCTGCTGGCATGTGGACATCTACAAATTGAGGGGTTCGGGACGGATCGTTGTAATGGGGGGGGCGTGGGCGGGGCGTTTACGGAGGGACCACATTGTTGCAAATGACCGTATTACATCTAAAAAACAGTTTCCTTTTGGTACCGCTGAAAAATAGGTGCCAAAATATTATCTATCAACCAAAATGGACCATAACTTTGATAACAAATACTTGGGCCTTGGCTCGGGCACCTCGGCGCAAAACATACCTCCCCCAAGCCTAGCATTTGGTTTAGACTATAGCTCATTTCAGTTTGAAGAGTGGCTTCAGTTGGGTTGTATCAACATTATGAAATCGCAAGAAGTGAGGGCGGGACTATAATATACAGTAGGGACTACTATCCTAGACCCTCCATCTATATCCTCTATCGAAAGACTCTGTGTACACCCTAAAGAGGAACTTAAAGGGTTCAAGGCGGGTTCTATTGTTACCTAAAAGTACACGGGCCAAACAGGGATGCCTTCACTACCCACCAGTAGGCCTTGGGTCGGTAACCCCTTGGCGAAGTGGACCTTAAGCTACACCCAACACGTGAAAGCAGAACTTATGTGCCGCTGAAGTGGCTATGGTATGGAACTGCCTAATCTTTCATAAGGTCCCCATATACCCCGTATTCTATCTACCTCAGGGGGGAATATAGATTCAAAGCCTTGGGCTCAGGACGCTGCGCGACTGAACACGCAAACGTATCAAACTTCTATCCCATCGAAATTTGTGCTTACTGGGGTTCGTAGGCAGTAAGGGAATGCACTACACAGTGATTATGTTTCCTTATTCCCTAGCCCCCCAATCCCCCCGAAGCGTTTCCTCGACAAGAAGCCTCGATGTCTGGCAATGAGGAGCAGGCAGCACATTTGCCGCAGTGTAGGTAAGTGGCACCATCCGTTGCCCTGGATTTTTTGCGCAAGCTTGCATTACATGTGTCGGCTTCTTTTTACGAGAACTATATGAGCTATAGTCTAAACTCTTAGCATCCCCCTCAATAACCCGTAGAATACTCCCCTACATAATCCCCTACATAACCCCTTTTAGGATTTGAGACAATGGCTCCAAAATATAGTGGTTGGAATTTAGGGCTCTTGCAGCCTAAAGCCTCGACCGCTTATCAGGAGCAAGTCAAATTGGTTGCACACCCTGCAGTGATTGCACTGGCCCTCTTCAGATGTCTTCCGCATGTGGAAACCTGACTCCAAAAGATTCGAGCATCTGTCAGGCGTACACAAGCATAGCCTCCATCCATGGATATGGCATGGCTACGCAGTGGTTGCGCTGCGCATGCTAGAGTGTGCCGAAGAGTGCAGCATGTAACGTAGCAAGCAGGCTGCATTTCATCTTACCTGTTCTTGAGCCCACGCCCTAGCGCTCCAAGTGGCCCGGAGTAGGACCATTTCAAAGACTTTAGAGTATAAGGCCCAGGGTAAGCATAGTATTTGTAAACCTGACATAGAGCCCCAGGCAAAGGTGCAGGTGAATTCTTGGACATTTCCGAAGAGCATCGGGTTCATTTGGAAGTATCTGTTCAAAAATATGTACTCGGGAACATAGGGCATTCAATCTGGGCACATTTGTGCCCAGGTCTATCACATGCAGGTATTTGGAGCCTTGCTGCTCGGTCGTGGCTAGGTATTCGGTAATGACTCCCGCCATCCTCATGCGCAAGCCAAATACATGGCTGTGCTCGCTCGACATAAAACGGAAATTCGGGAGCCAAGCCCCTGACACAGGCAACTTTTAAAAGCTGAATGAACCAGAGCCCTTGAGTGCATATAAGATGAGGTTTATGTCAGCTATTGGCTCTATTAAAAAGGGGTTTGGCTACCCCAACTCCTAAAGTGAGGACCCTACGACTATCATATAACTCTTATCTATTCACCTTGCTATGAAGTCCCCTGGTCCTAGGAGTACAGCAAGGATTCTGACACGGGACCTGCAAGTTCAAATGCCTTCTTGTTGCCCGACAGTTCCAAGTACACAGCAGTCAAGTGCTTGGATAAAACTGATGGTGAAACACCGGTTTGGTACTGGAGGACTTGACTTCGCAACAAAAAAAGTACGCAACCAACCTGTACGCCAAGAAACGCTTCTTCTGCGGCGCCCGTCTCCAGACTTATGATGCGCCCGTCTCCGGTCTGCACGCACACATAGTCCTGCCGCAGCATGCTGTTAACATCAGATCATGATGTAGAAGTATCTACACCTCCTCAAGGCTCCCCGCTTGGGTGCCTCATTTTGGAGATCAAGAATCCACACTTACACCAAGCACCCTTCCACATCCAGTATGATCGGAGATCTAGGTGGGAACCAGTGCGCGTGGGAGTTTCTCTAAGTGACCCCTCTAGAATCAATTGTAGAACTTATGTCCCGCGGGTCACACAAGAATTTCTATATTGAGAAACCTGAACCCTAATCCCGCATCTGGACAGCCTGACTTATTGGCCCCATTGAAGCTGAAGACCATGACCTCCCATGTGAGACGAGTTGCTGAATCAAATCCGCTGGTGTCGTTGCCGCTCCAAGTGTCCACGGTGTCAAAATACTTCTTCTGGCAGGGGCAAACGGGAACCACGAAGCGGATTCCATGTTTCCCTGGTTCTTGTTCAGAAATGGGGGAATGGGCTAAAGGCTCTATGGCAGGGGGTTTTATGGCTTATTTTAGACCAAACATGGGTGAACACCCCAGCACATTTACCCCTGCTCCTATATCATTATTATCTCTCGGATATATGCTAATATAGTTTTGCTAAGGTCATGCAGGATATTGTCCAATCACCACAAGACCCTACTTGACCTGTAAGAGACCAAGCCTGGTAACAGGACCTCATATGGTAGATTCCAAAACTAGGGGAACACCAATATACACCCCCCCCCCCCCCCCCCGCCCAATACTATACTCCTTGTTTATGGGGATTCTGACATGGTACCCCTCCCCTCACTTTGGGAAACCCCATATACACTACAACCTGAACCTTAAACCGTATATGATGACTGCGATCCCTTGAGGCTTCCTGAGATTTTCTCCGGGTTTGGGTGCTGGGGTTTAGTGTTTTTTGTTGCTTCCTGGGTTTGGGCGTTTGGCGGGGTTGGTCGTATCGAGGGCTCCCCATATTCTCCTTCTGCTCGATCACACCCATGTTGGGGCTTGCTTCAAAAAGAGCATGCCAGTGGCATCTTCGTAGTGAATTTCAGTGTTGGACCATGCTAGATTATACTCTTCTCGCAAAATACAGTACATAACCAAAGCGACACCAACTCTTGTAATCTTGCACTACATTAGCGGCTATAGCATCTCCGCTAAAAGCACTAATCCCATGAACAAGGTGCCCTGGCGTTATTTGGGCTTGAGATTAACCTCTTCGGGGATTGTGGGATTCGATCCTTGCCATGTCCCAAGACCCTCCACGTACCTGTAAATGGGGGCTGTAGGGTCCCGAATTGTGGATACTGAGTTCTGAGCCTGACTAGAAGGTAGTTGGAGGGTGTGGGGGTTAACTTTGTGTGAACGTCAATTTTCGGACCACTCAGGTTTAGGGCAATAGACTTTCCTTGTAAAGATTTCGGGCCAGTCGAGGCGTGTTTCCCTAAGCTCCCAAAACCACATCTTGGGTTTGGGGCCATTGCGAATACTGTATTGAGCCCTGTTTCGTCGGCTACTCAAAAGCCTTTGTGTTCCATGGTTATGGAGGGACCTTATAAGGAAAATAGGAGAGAGGGGCATGGCTGGAAAAGTAGTTAACGAGTCAAGCTCAAGAAATGCAAGAACCTCTCTGGAAGCTTCAACCCACACTTTGAACCAGTAAGCATGCAGGCGCTACATGGCAACTCAAGAATCTGGACTTGCAAAATGATAAGTGCTAGAACACCCAGTAAAACTATACAAGCACTAAATCACAAATGAGGATCCCACTCCGCTGTCCCAGGCATGCCAGACTGCCTATTGTAAAGTGCCACCGAATATTTGCAGACCACGTAGGGCCTCAGTTTGTTACACCTCGTCAAGATCTACGACCCCAAAACCTAGAGTACAATTACTATCTTCGGTTTAACTCCCCAGGTGTACCCCTGTAGTGAGGTGCCGCTAGTCATCCAACATGGAAGGCGCACGGAAAAACGTGGGATTGATGGCGACAGCACATCGAAGCCTTGCAAGGAATCAATTCGCATTGCTTGAAGGTTGACTTCGGGTTGAGGGCATAAGGATCTCATTTCATGTGGGTGTCTCCCGCGATAAGCTTTATCAACTATGCCTCCAAGCAATAGGGCCGTCTGTTCCTTCCTAGGCATTTACCGCTGAAGTATTCCTTTGTAACTACAGGTCTTTGGTTTTGGAATTTGGGGAACAAGGAAGATGGACGGTCTTGCGCTTCAGGGATACGGATCAAAGTCGGGGGTGGAGGGCTTAGGCACCCGCACTCAACCTTTCAACTTCCCAGTGGACCAGGGTCAAAAGACCAAAGGCGCTACCCCCCCCCCCCCCCCCCCACAGCTTGAACCCCACAAGCCTTTCAACGCAATCCCTGAACCCTACATATCCCCAAACAAATCCTCACCCTCAACCTCGAACTGTTGGGGCCCTTTCACAAGCCGCGCAACTGCAGCTGCAGCTCATCCATTCCTATACCCTGTGAACTGCGTAATCTACCTTTGCTTCAACCCTGCATGTCCTTCTTTTTGGGTTCTGCCCTGCATGCATCAGAGTCCCAGTGCTGCCTACCCCTTCGATCTAGTGACCGTACCCATATCGTTGACCTTCTATGTCGTTAGGCTTGTAGGGTCCAAGTAACAACTTATAGAGTATCTGGGACTTTGGAGACAAAGACATGATAGTAAAGGTTTGCGAATAATGTCTGATAAGTATACCAGCAAAGGCATGCCATAAACGCATGTGAGCTGGCCCCGTATACTCCCCCTCCCCTTCATAAGGAAAACACGCGTAATAATGCATGCTCCGCATACTGACCATGGCAAGCCCTATAAATCCTACAATCGTAGAGCCTAAACCTTAAATTAACCCTTAGTGGGGACCCCCGTAGGTTATGGTGCGCACTTCTGGGATTGTATGCTCAAGGGCAATATCAGGACTATATACGGGGAACTAGGGTAGCTTTGCGGGCCCTAATTTTTTCGGCCTTTATAGGGGCTGTATAGCGTTAAGGGCGACAAGAAGTAATAACTATGTTCAGCCCACCTGCTTAGGGTCCAAAACTACCATAAGCCGCACGCCTTAATCTGGCTTAAGTAGCTTCCGCTGAAGACACACCCCAATGTTGCGTTTGACACCCTGAGCCCATCCTTGCGCTCCTCCGCTTGCGGACTCATTGTGTAAGCCTCTGAGGCTACATGGCGAGGGCTGGAGGCAGCGTTTAAGCTTGGGGCTCTGGGGTTTGCTTTGAAAGCTTGGGCGGAAAAAGGTTCCGGGTGTTAGATATCCGGGTGTTAGATAGCCTCCAAAAGACTTCAGGTTGTGTATAGAGCTGCAGCACTGCTAGCCTTGCCTTGCGTTTTTCTAGCGGCAGAGGGGCTTTGCGCTACTGAGACTTCAAGAGAAGCTTGGCATTAGTTCTGACCCAATTGCTAGCATTGCTACCACTACCATCATTCTATTAAGGCCACTCGGAAGGTCCTAAAAACAAAACCTTAGGTGCTGAGGAATCTGGTATTTGTAGTCGCAGGTTGGCTCTTGAAGAGCTACATGCAAATTGGGTCCTTGGCTTACAAGGAGCTCATGCCCCAGCTATTTGTGTAAATGCTGTGCCCCCAACATCCAGATGTACAAGAAGACAAAGCCATGACGTAGTGGAAAGCAATAAGCAGGTGGGGACCCCTCTTGTGTATGAGCATCTGACTTGCAAAGAGCAGAGAGCAATGATGGCCGTCTTACTCAACATCTTCCTCATGACGCATATCGGTACGATTCCTGGAACAAAAGTTGCCTTGACCCTATAGACCTAAACCCTAAACCCTAAACCCCTAAACCCTAAACCCTACCTAAACCCGGCAACACAGTTCAACAGTTCTGTGTCCACTGAAAACCCCATTCAACCCAAAGAGTCCACGTAGCTATCCTGGGTTGCTGTTAAGGAACTTAAATTAAGTTACCATAATGGGTATCTATAGTACATAATAGGGTTTCCCCAATATAGTAACTTAATTTAAGTTCCTTAACAGCAACCCAGTATCTGCTATACTGGGGCTTCGAAGCAATTGTGTGGGAACCCCTTTGGACCCTAAGCACACATATGGGGGTTTCCCAAAATTAGGGGTACCCTTTTGGGGGTCCCCATAATAAGGACTATAGCCTTTTGGGGTCTATATTGGGTTCCCCTTATTTTGGGAAACTACCATATACGACATACCCACAGGGACCCTTTCGGCAAGAAACTTGCCACAGAGCCGATTTCGTACTCAATCCCAGACTTGGGTCTCTAATACCCTATATCTCACACCCTAAACCCTACATCCTAGACCCTAAACTCGGGCAACTGCAGTTGCCAGGGCCCTGATTGCGCATAAGGTCTGAGGACCCGAGGTGCAAAGTAACCCTGGTGGCCCCCCAAAAATACGCTGTTCTATACCCTGCACCCTAAACCCTTAGCTCCTAAACTGATGCTACAGGATATGGGCCCTTAGGGATGAGGGATCCTGAGTCCCAAAAACCTGCGCCATAAAGTCCAAGGCACGGTAGCACTGGCACATCGTCCAACCCCGGAAAGCCTCCGCTGGCTCCAATCGCAGTCCCAAAGGAACCATGTAGGTACATGGTATATACTTTGGGCCCAAAGGGGCGTTCAGGCCCAAGTACTAAGTATGTACCATATAGCTACCTGGACCTTTTGGGAGTTGCGTTTCGGGTTTAGGATTTTATTCCAAGAGTGCCGAGCATCCTACTCGTGCAAAAGTGGTAGTGGAGGTCGAATTCCGGAAGAACCACCTGTAAGTCAAACCCTTCATGATTTGTGGAGGCTCCAGCTGCCGCCTTCACAGTAGGCTGGGCATCATAGCCTCGGAATAGCCGTCTGCCTACCCACAAGGGTCTGTGTAGTTATATAGTATACTTGGGCCCCAGAGGAATTGTATAAGGACCCCTTTGAGCCGTAAGCATGTACTATATACCCACATGGTCCCTAGCGGCTAGATGACTCACACATAAACCTTGTAAACCCTAAACCCTAGTCCAGAAGAATGGCTAAAACTGATAAGTTCTAAGTAAGCATGAGACAGGTCCCTATGTGAATTTCAGATTGGCAACAATAATTCAGACCAGCAGTTACGTTCCAAAGACCGGCAAATCGCGCGAACCCCCAAAAACAATGACATACCCATACTTGAACTAGTAACAGGAAAGATACAAGTGCATCCTTAACTATTGGCTCTTCGGAATATGCGGGATACTGCTTCTGCTACCATTACAGCAACCTGACTATTAGAAGCCTAACTATTGCGATATCCTTCTAACACACAATTAAAAAAAAGAAAAAAAAAAGGAACCTGAGACAACCGCTCCACAACCCCAGTTCCCATTTCATGCCCCATCTTCTTTTCCATTTGCTTCTCCATGTTCCTACATACCCCTATGTATCCCCCTACAACCGTCCTGGTAATCTGAGAAAGCCCTGCAGAAATCCGACCTGGCAGCATCAGAGAGATGCGAGCGCCGGCTGTTATTGGGGAATATTCTCCTGAACCTAATATGCCCCCATAGTATTTATTTAGGCTTCAACATGATTATGGGCGCTGCTGCCCTGATCCACTTGCTTTTTCCTAGTGGGCAGCCTCACTGAACACCAAACCGAAAACTCTGAAACCATTAAACCCCCAAGACCCCTAAATCCAAAGATCAGAAATCCCAAAAGCTACGCTCAGAAACCACCCCAAACTCCTCCTCCCGCCCCCCGGCCGTCCAATCTTGCTTGGCACCCACAATGCGAAGATCGAAGAAGCCGAAATTCCAGCGACACTGCCGTGTGCACTGGTAGAACTCCTGAACGTGGCTAACCCTAAGGGTCCATGTACCCAATAATTAGGTACTTGGGTTTTGGGTAATAATAATTACAGTACAGGTTTTGGGTAAGTACATGATTATTAGGTACTTGGACCCTAAACCCTAAACCCTACATAGCCCTATATACACCCCTTTAAAGGGACCTAAGAACATGATTATTAGGTACTTGGACCCTTAGGGCTAACCTAAGGGTGCAGCACCGCAAGGCCAGCAAGTCACCCCAAGCCTTGCAAGTTCCGACACTGGAATCCTAACGACTCAAATGCAACTTAAGTTAAGATCTCACAATGAAGAAACCCTATTATTTTCCGTATATCCATGCGATGGCAACTTAACTTATGTAAGTTCTTTAAGAGCAGCCCAACCGTTGGGCACTTGGACGTCCAGGCTTGCTTTGTGTCTTGCTGGCTGCTGGGAGGGTACGGAACGTGGAAATAATGCTTAACCCTGCACCCTACAGTTAAACCCATTACTTAAACTCGAAGCTCAAAGCTCTACACCTCGTGGCGGCTACCATGGCAATTCATGCCTCACTTTCTACTTACACCTGAAGAATTGTGGGGTCAAACTCGCCAGGGTTTCCAAGAGCAAAAGCATGGGAACCCCTGCACAACAAAAGAATCAGTGAAACACTTGCGGGAATTACAGCAAAAAATACATGGGCCCCTAGTTGGGTGTCGGCATAAGAAGGATTAGGATGATTTTGGGGCAAATCTTGGGGCCCCCTTATTGTTTGGAAACTACCACCTGTTCGTCAGGCCTCATGGAAGTCATGGAAGCCATGGTTTGAAGTTTATCTGTTCTTCTGACGAATTTCAGTAAGCAGTGACCTCCATGCAGCAACGGGAGGATACTTCCCTGCTGCCTTCCAAAAATTGCGAAGTCTAACCCCAAAAGGCGCCACCCTGAACGCTACATTCGACACCCTGCATAATACCAATGTCTAAGACCCAAAACTCCACACTCCAAGCCCTGATCCCAAATCCTGAACCCCACTCCCCCCACAGCCTAAACCCCATATAACCACATTGCAACTCTTCAAACCCTAAATCCTAAAAGCCCATATAACCCCGGTGTCCATGGTATGTTCTATGTTCGTTTCTATTTGATGCTTTACTTTTTACACTCCTCTCTGCACCCTATGAAGCTTAGAAAGTCCGAAGCCCCCATGTGAGCTACGGACTAAACTCCTGAAACATGGGCTTATACAGAGTTTTTATAAGGCCGAATAATTATGGGGGTTCTTCAGTGGCATACTTGGAGCTTAGACCCCAAACCCTGAACCCTAAACTTGGCGTTATTACCCTAAACCCTAGGGGTTATTACCCTAGCCCCTGAACCCTAAATCCTATCATAAACCCCGAACCTCTATGCGTTATCATTGTATAGCTACCCTAAACTCTAAGCCCTAAACCTTATACCACATAGCTACACCTGAACTGAAAAACCTGTATATCCTAAACCCTAAACCCCTAAACCCTAAACCCTAAACCCTGAACACTAAACCCTAAACCCTAAATCCTAAACCCTAAACCCTGTCCTTGGCCTGCTCTTCGTCCGACGGTGGGACAGGCTCCGCGGTGACCTCTGGCTCAGCTCAGAAAGCTTACCCTACTCAGGGATGCAAATAGCCCCATGTAGGTAAGAGCTTAGGGCTCAGGGCTAAGCGCTTAGGATTTAGGGGCTTGGGTTTAGGGTTTAGGTGGAACGAAGAGTTCCTTAGTGGGATACTTGTCTGTTTATGGGGTCTCAGGCTTGAGTGCTGGTTCTTTATTGGGTGTAAAGGGGTATCTAGCGGCTATATAGTAAGGGTACATGGGGATTTCCCAAAGTTAGGGGTCCCCTTGTAGGGTACCTATAATGAGGACTAAGTATTTTGGGGTCTATAGTGAGGTCCCCTTATTTTGGGAAACCACCATCCGCCATTGGAGGTACATATTATAAGGACCCTAGACCCTAAACCCTAAAGCCTAAACCCTAGGTGGCAGGGAATAATCCGTATAATACGACCGCATTCTTGAATTTTGATACATTCACATTGGCTAGCAGACAGCATGCGTAAACAACAAGCCATCTATCAATG
>CAJNIZ010012503.1:47831-71392 GCA_905231905.1 Symbiodinium pilosum | reverse complement strand
TAAATTCGGACCCGGGAATTTAATATTTGAAATGTTCTGGGGTGAGCTCTTAGAGAACCCTTGCGTGGTCACACAATACGTATTATTCTCTCTTACCTAAACCCTAGGGGTATACAGGCTGCGGGATTCTGGTAGGATACTATTTCACATCTGGTTCGAGAAACGACCGAAGCCTTTGAAGCTCTGAAGCTAGTGGCTTCGGAGCTTTACGCTTCAAAACCGAAGTTAGTTTAACAAGCCTCTGAATCGCCATCTGTATGTTGATACCTTCTTTCTTTTATTAAAAAGACTTCCGGTTTGGAGAACAATTAGAGTCAACAATGATCCAGGTTGAGGGTTCCGCCCGTGTGCGCGATGCAGGTTCAGGGCGTGGCGCCTTTTGGTTGAGGGTTTCAAGGCATTAGCTATCTTGGGATTTAGGAACTTGGGTTCGAGGGGCTCCGAAGTGATAGTCTTCCAGCTCTGCGCCATGTCCCATACAATGGCAGGCGGTCCGTGGGTGCCAGCATCGCTTTATACCAGAAGGCCGGTCTCTACACTTCAGCGGAAGTGCTTCTGCTTGGAGCCCTTCCACACTTTGAAATTTACAAGCCTTTCCACCACTTACTGGTGATTTGTAGGGAATAAGGGAATACTATATTTATATAATCTCTTTGTAACAATGTACTGCCATATTCCCCACAGGTCTGCTGGCTTGCAGACTAGCTTGCTTTGCCTTGACCTTCCCCACCTGGGTTTAGGGTTCAGAGCTTCCTTTCTCCTGTCCGTGATGGTACTTTGTCGGGCCGGCCGCTTCCCCCGAACGCATTTTCCCTCCTTCGGGTCCAGGCCATGTTTGATCGTCTAGGCTTCGAGGTTTTCATTCTAAGGGACCTATGGTTGCTTTTTCAAGTTTTGGGTCTGTGGATGAGCGTCCATGTCTCAAGGCTTGTATGCATCCATGAGATCAAGCTACTTGGCGTGGGGCACCTGTAGGAACATGTCGCATGCTAGAATGAGCTGGGCAAATCCGCTTTGCTATTGAGTGCGTGCGTGCAAAAGTTCCTAGGAATATTGATGGGTGTATACATGGGGTGCCATGCTAGGAGGTCGCACGAAAATCTGGAGCCCGATGTCACACAGTGAGCGCCAGCGTGCCTATGGACCATCTAAGGAAAAACTGCTTGGTTGTCTGAGTCATCCCGCTCTTGTTTGGAAGTATAACCCCAATATATACCCTATTATAATATAGTAGTTTCCAGTTTATTTTCCATTATCCCAAACCCTAAATAGCAGCTTTCATAAGGGGTCCAGGCTGTCAGGCTGTGGACCTATGTCAAACTGAGGAGTTCTTGTCTGCCCGTTGGCGAAGTAGCACTCAATGTCCCCTAAGTGCAAAGTATGCAGCTAGCAAAATTCTCGAGTTTTCACTTTCCCACGCCCTTGAGCTGGGTGGGATTAAGCCTAACCCTCAACCCTAAACCCTCAACCCTAAACCCTAAACCCTCAACCCTAAACCCTAAATCCTAAACCAGAAGGATCCTCTGAGAAAAGAGCCAAGGCACCTGAAAGCCCTCCACAGGCTGCGCCCGATAGGCCAGAACGGAGCAGCTTTGGAGCAAGGTCGCCAGGCCTTAGAAAGCTTTTGCCCAAAGGGTCCATGTAGGTATATGGTAAATACTTAGGGGCCCAAAGGGATTCCCATACACCTACTTTTAGGCCCAAGTACATACCCCTCAGGGTCCATGTGCCTAATAATCATATACGTACCCAAAACCTATACTATCATTACTATTACCCAAAACCCATGTACCTAATTATTGGGTACTTGGACCCTCTGGGTACCATATAGCTACCTGGAATCTTTGGGTTGTGGGTCTTGGGAATCTGTGAGCTCCTAAACTCTTCGGACTCTTCGACAAGGAGCTCTACATGTCCGGTATGCTGCCTATATATCCTGCCTAGAGGTTTGGGGAAGCGCTTCAGGGAGGAATAAACATCATTTTGCAGGGTTCAGAGACTGTGCAGAAGTCTGGTCTCAGAGTCTAGGGTTGTCGGATATGGAGCCCTTAACCCATAAAATCCCAGAACCCAAACCCTTAACCATATGCTTGTGCCGTCTGCGCAGCAGTATAACAAGCTTTGTCATCATGGTAACGTCTTTTTGGGGGGGGAGACTTGGGGAATTTGATACTTGCTTGTGGAGTCCCCGCTATGTTCAACCTTTTTATTATAGGAACGAGCTTTCTATAGGAAAAGAATGGTTGAATAGGGGCAGTATAGTATTGACAGGCGTCAAACATAACGGAAGAGACTTGAATCGGGGTCCGATTGGATTGATGTTTTCCAGCATCGGTCTGCGTATTGCCAGAGCCTTGGCCTTCATGTTTGCTATAGCTTTAGAGTAAGTCACATCTAGCCATTCATAGTAGCGCAATTCCATTTCCGTGACAGCAATGCTAGCAAAACACTCACACACGTCCCAACAAAACTTACTGGGGAGTGAGTAGTGGAAAGGGGATGTTGTTATCTGGAGGTTTGCTTCCCATATTCCCTACCAACCACTACTAAGAAAAGGCTATGGTACAGGAACCTCCTGCTGCAACAGCAATCCTGAGCAAAATCCATGGCAAGCGTGCAGGGCATATCGCACATCTTGCTGAAGGTCCTAAACCCTAAACCCTGGACCTTAAACCCTAAACCCTAAACAAACCTTAAGGGCCCAACTATGGGCTCCTGATGTGAGCTCTTACCTACTTTCTGGGTCTTAACTGTGGGCCCAAATTTGGGCTTGTAGGGCTTTGTAAGGTACATACTAGATTTTTCAGGACCCCAGGATTACGGGCCCGTTTTTGAGACCGATAACGCCAAGCCCGCGTGAAAATCCGGTTCTGGCGGTTGAAGCATGAAAGATTGCAATCTTTGTGTACGCGACTGCTACAAATAGGATGAAAGTATCATACTTTGCATTAAGGACTATAGCTCCAATCCCACACATCCAGGATCCTTAGGCCTGTATACCCTAAACCGAGCAGGGGAAATTTCTCAAAAAGCGAATCCCCAGAAACATGTGATAACCGCAGCTATCCTTTGATTAGCATATTTACTAGCTGCATAGGTAATATCACTTTGCTTGAGGTGAGGCCTCATAGGAAAATATTCTATATGAGCCGTCATTTAAGGTACGCTCGGGCGCGGCTGATTAAATCTGGCCAGTACTGTAGGACTAAGTGTGTTTACAAACACGGAAGTGTACATGTTTTCTTTCAACATAATCCTAGGATTTGCTATGGAGCCTGCTATGGTGCCTCTAAGAAGCTCGCGTACTCCTAGGATTCGCTATGGAGCCAGCATATTCAGAAGCAAATACATACCATAATCATATGAAAACCCTGCTTTGAAGCCTCTGTACAGAATCCTAGGATTTACTATGGGGCCTGCGTAAATTCAGCCTATGCATATAAGCAAATATATACATACCATAAGTATATAAAGCCTTACAAAACATCGAAAATACCTATATTGAAAAAACGCAGGCCCCGCAGCCACCTCTTCTGAAATTATACCCCTGATTGTTGGAAACCCCGAACCCTAGAACCCCTTATGTACTCCCAGTCTCCCTTTAATTTTCCAATTTCTTGTCCATTTGATTTTCAATTGAGGGGGGTAATGTCCCAAACCCTAAATCCTACATCCTAAACCCCAAAGCCAACATGCTACAATCCTCAATATGAATGAGGTTCGGGAACCCCTAATCCCTCTAAACCATATATGATCCCAGTCTCCGTTTCACTTTCCATTTGATTTTCGATTCTTACCTTAACCCTAAAACCTAGACCCTCCAACCGCAGCCCGAGGTTCAGATGAGAAGTTGTATGGCAAGCGGCGTTCCCCGGTTTGGAACGAAACAGAGCCGCAGTGGTGCCATTGTTGGGGTTTAGGGTTTAGGGTTTAGGGTTGGAGCCATTAGTCAGGGTAGGGAGCCCACTAGAGAGACCCCCAATGGAAGGGCATCCGTTGTTTGCTGGAAAGCCCATCTGGGTTTGCAGTAGGGCAGATAGGCAGACCACGCTAAGACTGTGAGCCAAATCGCATGGCATCCGGCCCTACCTTGCTTTACAGCTGATACTTCTAACCCTGCATGACCTTGGTATACTATGACACCATGATTCCCCAGCTAGAGGTACTTAGGGTTATGCAGGATTTAAATATCCATCCTGGGACTTGCGCTGGGAGTTCCAGAGTTGATCTTTGCAGCGTGAACCTTCACGAGGACTTGGAGCGCAACAAAGTTCAGCCAGACTGAGCTTTTTCTGGTTAGCAGCGAATTAAGGAACGGATCCCTATACTAGTCCCTATATAGTCGCAATCATAATTTCATACCCTGTTCTATTCCTTCATTCCCTGCCAACCCAGGGCAGGTTTACAAGGTTCAAAGCGGTGTAGTTGCTGTCATAGCTTGCTTTCAAGCAATACTGGTCCATGCTGCCGTTGATACAAAAAGTCCCCCTCGACCCTAGGTGTCATGGTCCGGAAGTGTCATGAGGTCATGCAAAAGAAATTGTATCAACAGTGCTGAAGGTCCAAGGTAGCGAAGTATGGCCTACTTAGTAACTGCACTCATAGACTCCATGACTAATTACACTTACATTAAGTAGAACTATCTTCTAAGCTATACATAGAGGCAGGCAGTAGGTGGTGATTGCCCTAGATTTCCTACTGTGGCCAAGAGATTGAGGCGGGAGACACAGGGCTTCCAGCTGCACAAATTTAGGGTTTAGGGTGAACATCAAAAGAGCTTTTGTAGCTTCCCAACGCTAGTAATTTGTTGGATGTTGTTCGAAAGACTTGGAGCTTTATGACAAGAATTCCCAACCTAACCCTAAACAGTGAATGACAAACCCTGGGCTCAGGACTCAAACCTCGACAAAGCGCTGGCGCGTTAAACTAGGAAAGCCAAAGCCAGGCGCTTTCAACCTTGAGGGCAAAAGCTCAACTTAGACCGCTGAAGACGTCAACCTGGTGTTGGCAGATCTCCTACCTCATGAGACCGTGTGCCTTTGAGATCATGGGATGTGTAGGGTGCCTCTGAGTGGAACAAACAACTATGTGGGAGATTCTTCAAATATGTGGTCCCTACAGACCAACAGGGAGACATGGGGATTACAAGGAGGTCTCGTAAGGATGAAATGGTCAGTTGTTGCCCCATACCCTCACCAAGGGCTTCCCTGTCTCTTTTGGGGAGTCTCCAGACCTGGCAACCACGTCAAGACATGCAGTTCGGGCTCAGCTCTAAGGAAAAAACAAACATGGTTCACCCCGACTTGAGAGAGCACGTGAGGTTTGGAGCTTCGTACGGTTTGGGCTGCAGCGAACGCAATCTTAGGTCACAGCCCAAGCACCCTGTCGGCACTCGATGTCGCCAGTCCTTCAGCAAGCAGTTTGGGGTTTGAGGTTTAGGGCTTCGGGGAGAGGGAATCCCCAAAACCTGGCAGCTACTTCCCGAAAAACCTGGCGCCTCTCTAAAGCAAAAACCTCTTGATCCCCACAGACTGCACATTCCACCCTCTCCTAATTAGGGTTTAGGGTTTAGGCTTTAAGGTTTCGGGTTTATGGTTCAGCCTAGAATTTAGGGTTTGGGGTACCCGTGAAAAAAAAAGACAACCATTGGAACCACGGCAAAAACAGCAAGCTAAGCCTTCCCGAAAGTGTCCCTATGAGCCACAGTCTAGACCTTTAGTAACCCCTATAATTGTCCCCTATATAATGCCCTGTAAAGCCCCATTTAAGGAGTTTAGACTATAGCCCACATGAAGCGTTCTACCGCGTCTGAAGGTACTTGCAAAGAACCACAGGCAACAACTGCAGAGATTGCAGTCTTGTGGAGGCTGCTCTGCCTTCCTCGGGAACCTTCGAGAAGAAGAAGGTCAGAAATAAACATTAACACACACCCAGACCCAAAACCCTAACCCCCCAAGTCGTAACCGCTTTCAGACCTTGAGCTCTCACGCAGTAAACCCTACACAAACCTTAAGAAACCCTACAGAAACCCTACTTAAACCCGTTAACTCAAAACTTGAAACTCCGCACACTAACTCCTCTACGACGCTAACTCCCATAGGCCTATCGCTTTGAACACCCTAAACCTACCCTGGCCTGATATAACCAGGCTGACAGTCGATGGTGCACATGGAGCCTGAGGCCTCAACCGGAGAATTGGGTGCTACTCTACCTAGAGCCGCATACCCTCCCCATTTTCTGCATACGTGACTTTACAGTTAGTATTTTCTTATACAAGTTCAGGCAACCTAGAAACGGGCGTCTAAAGCCATTGAAGGTGTTTACTGCAAAGCCATTGTTTTAGGGTTTAGGGTTGAGTATCCGCTGACAGCATTGCGCATGCGCTGTATGCTTTACAAGCACCCCCCGCCCCTCCCCATTAAAAAAAAAAAAAAACATGTGGTGTTTCTTCAACTTTGGCTTCAGCCACGCTGCTGTTGCAATCAGAGAAGGCAGACGTAATAAGAGTAACAATAAAAGTTTGTAGTAGTAGCAATAATAATGGTAGTAATAACAGTGGCATTGCAATTCACGTGAATTCATGGTCCTTCAAGTTGGATTCCAAGTATACAAAGGCACCAACATTCCTATAATGAACCCTGGAAACACTCACCAAAAAAACAAAGCGGTTGCGGGAGGCCAGGCGCGGATCTACCAGGGCGTATAATTTCTTAGGGGTTCAGGTACCCAACAATTGAGCATTGGGGATTTGGGTAATAGCTAGTAATAACATGTATCGCATAGGTTTTGAGAACGACTATGAATGTTGAGCAGTTCCACACCTAGGTTTGTCTTTCAGCGAATGGAACATCCGGAATGCTGAGGGCTGCACTCTGACCCTTAATATCTAGGCACTTGGACCCCTAAACCCTAAACGCTTAGGGGTATGCACTCCGCAATGGGCCCTGTGAGCTTGCCAAAAAAGGCATTAAACAACGAGGTTTAGGGAGTCAGGGTTTAGGGTCTAGTGCCATACTGAGTGCACTGAACTTTACGCTGTGCTTCTGGCGAATGTCACATCGTCTCTTGCTACTGGGGTAGCGTCACTGCTGGCATTTGCAAACGTAATCCTATGAGAAGCAAAACTCCCCTGGCAGACTTCAAAGTTGAAAATTCACAGCCCTTAATCCCAAACCTTTGGCAGTCTTGAATAGGAAAACGTTCAAGCCAAGCACTAAAGTCGCCCAAGCTATGTGTTACGCAAACTCCGTTTTCATGCTGACAGTTCTACACCCCTGCCTACCTCCCCCACATGCCATGAAACTCAAAGCATGCGCGCCGTGTGACTTTTCGAGCTTACGTCCGAGAAGCACTATCAGTCACTAATCCTGACCATCCCAGAAAGGCCCAACAACCTGTGGCTCCCTTGACATGCTGTTGACAAAGCTATGCCAAGTAATCAGGGTTTGGGGTGTAGGGCTTAGGATTTAGGGCTGCTGTTCTATAGGTGAAGTGGAGTCACAGCTACACCTCAAGCCCCGCACGCTGTTCTTGCAGTGGCCCAGATCCTGCAGTCACGGGCACGGATCCGAAACAATCGTCCAAGTACTCTATAATCATATACTGATCCAACAGCTGCACTACAAATACCATGGCCCATATCCCAAGTACCTATTGTTGGGTACAGGAACCCTTTAATAGGGAATCGCCTACAAGGAGGACAAATTCATCGTTGGCCTAGGCACCGGGATGCTTGGGATACCTTTCCTGACAGTCGACAAATCTAGGATGGCAAATGTTGAGGGTTTAGGGCTTAGGGTTTCCACAATGTCAAACCCACCCACATCGTCTAAGCTTCCGCGCTCGAACCCGCAACGGCCAACACTCAAGCCAAAACCCCCAAATACCTACGCGGGACCTGGCTGGAACCTAAACCCTCAGCTCTAAATCCTAAACCCCAAGCCCTAAACCCGATGCCTCTATTATGTACAGTATGGGTATTCCTCTCACAGTAAACCCTCAAGCTTAGATGAACCATCTGCCTATACACATGCACATCTATGCATATGAGGCTAAATTCAAAATATCTTTCTATCTATACATATACCTTGTGATGCATTAACAGATAGCTACTTGAAGGCTTTGGGTTCCTGAAGCGCACCACTATGTCAATCAAGAATTTCAGATTTGGGGCTCCAAGCGCAAGAAAGCTGCTACTGGGCTGGTGGTGAAGCTGAACAAGATACGGTTTCGCGTGAGACGGGTGTGGACGCAAAATCGCCATGGTTGCGCCCATCGCGCCCCTGCTGGTACAGACGTCTGTCGCAGCCCCTTGTTACAAAACGCTTTGTTGCGGGCCTCGGGTGTAGAGGGGGGGAGGGGGTTGGCACGCATGGCCAATGTTTCTGTTACAACCCTCTGTAGTGAGAGAGTCCCCGGAGGCCTTTTGCAAACCCAATGTTCTTGGCGCTCTCCCACATGTTGATAAATTAGGGTTCGATTCTTCATTAGAAACGCAAGGTCTGACCTGTAGCGCAAGTGGATGCGACATCATACTCAGAAAGTTTGAAACTTGGAGGAACTGCCACAGCTGCTGATAGAAAAGGATGACTCCCACAGACACCCGTTATGTACTGGCATATTGCCCTGGTCTAGCTCATGGGTAGCTCGTAGCTAGCAGGGTCTAAAGATAAACCGATACTTCTAGATGAAAGGTCAACCAAGTACATAAACGGTTATCCGCTCGATCAACTTCTACAAATGCAAATTGCAATGCTTATAATCCTTCCCTCACCCCCCAACCTGAAGGAAGCACAAGCAAGATGTGAGATAGTCATGGACTGTGGCTTTCATATTGACATTTTCGAGGATGTCTTCATAGAAGGGACCCTTTGTTATGATCTCGAAATACAACACTCGCATATCCCGAGGTCCCTTAAGGAGCCTGGTCTGAGTTCGAAGGGAGCCCATGAACAACTGAATAGCGTTTTTTGGTGGTTGAACCTGGTAAGATTATATTCCTTAAGTAAAACACTATACACCAAAAGGAGGATATAATCTTACTCTATATTGAAACCATGATATCCCCAAGTAAAAATACTGCTCAACTATAGTTTCATGGTTACGGTTGATGCGCCATTCAGGGAGTATATGTGGGGGACCACTTTGCTTGGAAATTGCCAAGTAGGTTCCTCTGGGAGTCCCATTGCATTGCAAAGGACCAAGAACACCAGATGTCGTGACGCAAACTTGAGAACTACTGACTTAAATCTCCAAAGCTTCGCCCCTGAAACCCTCAACCCCAAATTCGTCCTAGTCCTCCTCAGCTCTGGTGAACCCTTTTTGGAGGGTCAGGGGGATTCAGTAAGTTGGTCAAGAAATGGATACATGGGGTCATTATTTGGAAGCAAGGCGTTAAAAGCAGACTTATTAAGACCCGAAGTCACCCCCCCCCTCCCCCGAAGAAACCCTAAGTTAGCTTCAATGCTCGGAAGTCCTCAGCGTGAGCCAGTTTCGGCGCGGAGTCGCAAGTGAGCTCGACCTAAGGGCGGCAAGGAAGACACAGGGACCAAGCAACTTCACCACGGGCCTCTGTTGCACAACAGCCTCGTTGTCCGGGGGGATCTGTTTGGTTCCTAGTGCCACAAAAGATCAATTATCTAGCCGTGTTCTTCTGATCGGTTTCCCTAGTGCCCTAGACTCCAGGATCTAGGGTTGGTTTGGTTAATCAAGTTGCCATTACCACAAAAATGCAGGGTCTCCAATCGGACAGGAAAGAAAAGGATGCATCACATGCGCCCTACTTGAAGGCTCAGGCGACTCAGTAAGTAGGCTATAAATGATTCTACAAATCTCCTGACTGGTGGTAGTCTGCTTATGTCCCATCTACAATCTCTCTCGCACCCTCTCCCTGCCTAAGACTATAGCCAGTGCAGCTTCCTAGGTAATTGAACCTACATGTCCAAATCCTCAGCCAAACAAGTTTGCTGCGAAAGCCTAGCCTACAAGTCTTCTTGCACAATCAAAGCAGCCAGTTACTTAGCAGCAGCACGCCTAGGGTAAGGTGTCATACTTGAATTACTTGAATGCTCAAGGCTATGCAATCCTGGAGACAAGTGCCTTTTGGCGGTTAGACGGGGTTCCTGTCCCAAGAGGCAGGCAATCAGCACAGGAATCGGCACAACGCTTCGAATCCCAACATAGAACCAACTTAGACTAGATGACTAAACCACACATAAGCTACAGAACATGTTTTACCTACGGCGAGTCCAACATATCCTCTGGGATAAGATGCGGCTCGAATGGGCGGAGGTAAAGGGATGCGGGTGCATGCTCCAGCCAGGGTCTGTCGCAAGCACCAAACTTGAGCTGTCTTTCGCTGGCGCGGGGCGTGTTGAGCTTTCCGCTACTGATGCCAGAAAATGGAAGTTGCGGCCCTGGTGCGTGTCTTCGGCCCGATGAGCAAGAAAGCCAGGGGGTGCAACAACGCCTCCAGGTCCTGCTTGCGCTGCCCATCCATAGAAACTCCGCCATCTTTTTGAAACCTTTCACAAGCCTGACTTTTTTCGAGCCGTTGTCCTCTATGCTGGATGTGAGAGACATCTCATCAACAGAAGCGGCCCCTTGCATGCCTAATGTGGGTACTACTTAAACCCAAAAAGTATGTAAAATCATAGCCCTAAGCCCTAAGCCCATAATAACAGCCATGAAGACCATTATTTTACATACTTTTGGGGTCCAGGTATTTGTATCCTTGGATCCCAAAGGTAACCACTGGGACCAACCAGCGAGGTCCGGACGCACTGCGGAAGAAGCCATTCCTAGGCGTTAAGGGTTTTGGGTTTTGGGTTTCAGGGATTGGGGTTATAGGCCCTAAGCCCTAAACACTAAACCCTAAGAACCTGATATGATGTGATGCCTGGCCTACTTAGCTTTCAGGATTGACCAGGACCCCCGAGGCTACATAAGTCCTACTTGGAAGCTCTAGTCTTCGTAGCGTCTAGGGCTTAGGAATTGGAGTTTGAGGTCTAGGATTTAAGATGTGAATTTTGCAGGTCAGGGTTCAGGACTCACTCAAAGTTTAGCACCCAGGGTTTACATTTTATTGGTGCAACTCTGGGGTCCTTATACGCTTTCGATGAACTCCATAAAAACCTTGTTTTGAAGGGCCCATACCTAGACCCTCCATCTACCCTCTATATACCCTAACGACCTACCATTAGGGACCATATGAGCCATTGTCTCAACCTCCTAGCATCCCGGCTAATAACCCCTATACTACTCCCTTATATAACCCCCTTTAAGGAGTTTAGACTACAGCATATACCCCTATTTATGGGTACAAGGAAGGTCCCGGTAGTTGGTACTCTGTAGCTTAGGGTTGGCAATGGCATCCTTCGGCTGTAGGAGCCTCCCAGTCTGTTTGGGAGACCCAAACACTTGGTAGATTCCAACACAGGATATGGTAGTTTTAGGGCTTAGTGTTTAGGGTAGCTTCCTCAGATGGGGGAACCCAATATGGACACCCAAAATACTAATATTCATCAATATGGATACCCCCCAAAATGGTACACCTAATTTTTGGAAATCCGGACTTTTGGGAAGGTTAGCTGTTCATTTCAAGAGCGGTGTCACAAAAAAAGAGCCAAAGCAGTTCCTAATGCAATTTCACTATATGCCTCATTGGTTCAGTTCTGGCCCGTATGCTTCGAAGAAACGACTCCCTTGGTACGGGCCTCTCGCAGCTTCCTATACCTTAAATACCGATACCTTAAATCAACCCACTGAGACCCTACACCCTAAACCCAAAAGGCGTTTTGAATCAAGACCCAGGAATCCCAAGCGCGCAGCAACCCGCAGCCTCCAAGCTACACTTTTCCCTGCACGTCCTCCACCCACCCCAAACCCTTAACGCGAAGCTTGAGTCGTAAAACCTAAAACCGTCTATGCTGGGACTCTGGCCCCATCTTGACATGCCAGGCTGCCGCTATGCACCTGAACAGTGATCCGGAAGAAGCCTTGAGGACCCCAAAGTAACACATCATGGCAGTTCCAAGAAAAGTGGACAACGGTAGAGAGCCTAATATTAACAAAAAGCCCTTTTATTTTGCTACCTCAAACAGACATCTAATTAACAAAACATTTACAACACTAACAAAAGGGCGCCAATCTTTACAGGTGGAGTTCTCCATGTTAGCCTAGAGAAGGCTGTGACGTTAGGGTCTGGGGTCTAGGGTCTAGGGCTCAGGTAGGCCTTCAACTTGGATCCCTGATCTCCAATCGTTCAACTTAAATCCGGGGGTGAGGTACAAAAGTTTAGGGTTTACGGTGTTCCCCAAAGTTAACCCCAAGCCCGGAGTCAAGATTTAGGGTTTAAGGTTGGCCCTGCCTGAAGGAAACGGACTTGGTGTTTAAGCCCGAGCGGGCGAATGGATCCCTAAACTGCAGCTTATACGGTATATAGGCTTATATAGGGAGTATAGGATGTATATTGGGGTTATATTGGGATCGGAAAAGAAAATAGAAACTACTATTTTAGGGTTTAGGGCTTAGGGTTCTAGGCAAGTTACCCCCACCAATAGAGAAAATCAAATGGAAAAGGAAACAGAACATGAAATGGAAATAGGGGTTGAGTGTCTAGACTTGCTGTTGGGGAGGTTAAATCAGGTTACCATAATGGGTATATATATATATATGTATTTTGTAAAAATACAGTACTTAACAGGGGTTCGGCTGTATAGTACCTTAATTTTAGGTTTAGCAGCAACCCAGATAATGGCGAGGACAACACCTTCTTATCGATCCCCCCTCACTTAAAGGTTCACGGGTGCTTACTTATACGTTTGGCAACAGATGCTCTAAGGTTTTAGGTTTTAGGATTTTCTACCCACAACACCACGTAGAGCTACCCATGAACAAGGTCAGCATCAGAGAAGAATGCCCCTTCCCAGCAAAGCTAGCCAGTATAGGGTTATATAGGGGGTATAAAAGGGTTTCATTGGGAAAATGGAAAAGAAAATGGATGCAACTATAGGGTGATATAGGGGTTATATAGGGGTTTTATTGGGATAATGGACCTAACACTAAGCAAGGCAAAGGCCTAAAACCCTAAAGCCCTGAACCTAAATGGTTTCAACTAATCCTACACCCTAGCGCCTTGGCACCCAGAAACCCTAAAAGCCCCAAGGCCTCAAGACCCGAAAGCCCTAAAGCCCCAAGGCCCTGACCCCCTAACACCCCCCCCCCCAACAAAAAAGACCCAAAGGTTCCCCCCAATTTTTCAAACCCTTTAACCAACTCGACAGTCCTCAAGCCCTCAAGCTTTTCAACGCCAAACCCCCATATAACCCCCTATATCATCCTATAGTTGATTCCATTTTCTTTTCCATTCTCCCAATAAAACCCCTATGTTTCCATTTTCTTTTCCATTATCCTATATCCCTAAACCCTAAGCCCTAAACCGAATATACTATAGTAGTTTTCATTTTCTTTTCCATTATCCCTATATAACCCCTATATAGCCCCCAAATAGCCCTTATATGACCCCTACATAACCCCTGAACTCAGCTCGAAGCAAAGCCGGCTTTACAGACCAATGGGCAGGTGTGCCCACTCAATGTGAAAGCCTGAAAGGGCAGTGAGCTGTCTCAAGAGGTTGAAGGGTTGAGGGCTTGAAGGGTTCTAGGGGTTTAGGGTGTTTGGGAGGTGTTTGAGGGCTTAGGGGTTTGGAAAACTTGAGGGATTTTGGTTCTAGGCTTGTGGGGTTGGAGGGGTTGAGAACTTGTGGAGATACCATAGGGCATCGTAACAACTCGCATGCCTTCAGACCGACCCCGGGCAGATCTAGAAATTAGATCCCCCATAAGGGTTCCTAGATAGTAGAGGGCTTCATGATGGGGGGTTCTACTCTCTAGCTCCTCCCAGGGGTCTGGGAAGGTCCCAAGGCCTGTGGTATCACATGCGGGGTAATGGAATGAAGGCTCATGGGTTAGGATTAGGATTTAGGGTATGTATAGGGTTTGGATCTTAAGGGCTTACTTCTTTGTTAAAACACAAATGCGCACCTTTTCTGTGCAAGCCTCAGCTAGGGGGGCCAACTGGTCAGGGTACAGAGCTCTACCGCCAGCACTGGGGCTTTCGGGCTTCGGGTAGATGATATTCTGAGAAACACATACGTACCAGGATCCTGCTAGTACCCTTAAAAAGGAGTATATGGTCCCTAATAGTCGGTAATTAAAGGGTGTATAAAGGATAGATGGAGTGTCTAGGTAGGCATGCCCAAATGAAGGCGCCACAACTTTGACAAGCGCCTAGTTGGTCAATCTACCTGTCTTCTTGCAGCTATAGGCAGAACCAAGGTCCTCGATGGTGGATCTAGAATGTGCGGGTCCCACTTGTCACAAGAAGCAACATGATACTTTCCCAAAATAGGGGGACCCCAATATAGGCCCCAAAATACTATAGTCCTTATTATTGGGACCCCTAAAAAGGTACCCCTAATTTTGGGAAATCCCCACATATACCACAACTTCTAGCTAGTTGGGAACTATCCATGCGCATGATTCCCTGGCTTGTCTTTCTCCGAGTGAGATGAAAATTGCAGACTTGAAGCCATCAGCTTCCTGTAAGCTAGACGATGCCACTCCCTTAAGCCCGAATCCCCTCCCCCTTGTACTCAAGCCCCCTCCCAAAAAATAGTATATACTCCCATTATGTGGTATATTGTCGTATGTTGGGAATATCTTATATTGGGGGGGTGAGGGTGGATTTGAAATTAGGGTCAGGGGGTTACCTCAAAAGCAAGCCCCCCCCCCAAAACGCAAGCAAGCCCCAAGTTCTATTGCTCCCAAGGTTATATAGGGATTGTATAGGGATTATTTAGGAATGTATAAGGAATATATAGGCGTTATCTTAGGGTTATATGATGGTTATATTGGGATTGTATCAGGGTTACGTTGGGGTTACATTAGGGTTATATGAGGGGCAGAGCTAAGTATTCACCTGGCCCAAGCACGCACTGTGGCCCAAACGGGTTCCTGCATACATACTTGGAGCATTGGGCATACACTGTTTGGATCTAGTTGGGCATTTGGACTTGTAGGGTGTATGGCGTGACAAATGACCTTCAACGACGACTCTTGTATGTGCTATACATACAAATCTGGTTAACGGCTGGAAGCACTGACGGCTATAGTCTTATGGTTGTAAAGCCTGCCAAATGGCCATTAGGGGACAATTGTTACAAAAGCGACCATGACTGCGCTGTAAAAGACATTGCCCATACAGTAAGGGACGGACCTGCGAAATGGCATCCCTAATTTTGCGAATCCACATATGAGCTATAGTCCAAACTCCTGGTATCCCCCTCAGTAAGCACTATAAGTCCCCGATATAATCCCGTTTAAGGAGTTTAACTTGTGGCTCATATGGAAACTGGAATTAAACGCAGCAACCTCCGGAATCCGCGATCTTGTACAAACGCAAGCGTATGGGAGTGACACAAAAACCTAAAACCAACGCTTTCTGCTGACTGGTTCTGAGTAGGGAATGTATAGGGAGTATCTCGCCTCATGCCCCAACCCTAAACCCTAAACTAAACCCTGAACCCTGAGTTATGCAGGGGTTATTCCTTGATTCGCTTCTAAGAACTAGTAAGGCGGAGCCAGCCCGAGAACAAGGTGTTTCACTGAGCCCGCCGCACACTCGCTCAAATCTTTCGCATGCTCAATCACCGGTGGATGGACGCACATCCTTTGCGGTATCACGTTGAGTGTGCGGGGCGTGGCGATGACCTAAAACCCTAAACCCTATCTTAAGCCACATTTTGTGAATATTAGTGGGGCTGAAGATGAATAGCCTGCAGCACAGAATGCCGTATCTTGTTGCAGGGTCAGATGCCCTTAGCCCTGGATGCCAAACCCTACATGAACAGGACCGGTGAGAGCACTGAAGGGGCAATGGGGCACTCATATTGCGGTTGACCCAGTGAAGCTTTTCATCTCATGAAAAGCTAATCCCAAAACAGAGCATGATCTTACGCCAGTTTGGGGGACAAAATGATCCTCCTAAAATGGTACTTACATGCTGGCTGGCCATCCAAATCCTACGCTAACCTCTAATCTGTACACGTGAAGCCCTGCGCGCTATTGGGTTTACAGGGTTTAGGGCCGTACTTGGAGGGTCAGGGGGACTTAGTGAGTCGGTTTACAACCCCTATAGCACATATAGTAACCCCAGTTATTCCCATTATTAAGCCACTTACTAAGTCCCCCTGACCCTCCAAGTAAGTCCTAACTATAGAGCACCTACAAGGACCGTCCTTTTAGGGGTATGTGGCCGCTAATAGTCGGTATGTCGGGTATATAAAGGATAGATGGAGGTCTGGGTATATGGGGTTCCTTGAGCATTGTGGCATACTCGTCCTTTGATGTTCGAAGTGGAGTTTGCCGGAATCTCTGAGCTGACTGGTTCTTAGCAGGGAGTAAGGGAAATTATTCCATAAATGATCCATATAGAATATATTTCCTTATTCCCTAAACCCTAAACCCTATTATATGTATATATGTATATCCTTATATTCCCGACTAAGAGCCAGTAGGCAAAAGCATGTTTCGAAACAGCTGGCAGAGAGCCCCCCTTCCAGCAGGTAGATTCCCAGAACAACCTAGACTTACTGGGGGTTAGTAGGGAATACCTGGACCATGGATGTCCCACCTTTTTGGGTGTATACCCTACAAATTTATGGGACATTACCCCCATAAAGGAAGGACATCCAGGGTCCAGGTAAAGGCATAGATTATGGGGTTTAGGGTTTAAGGTTTAGAGTAGGGAATAAGGAAATATAGTATATAGGGATTATAAAAGGATTAGATTCCTTTCTTCTTTACTAACCACCAGTAAGACTAGAATCCCTCATGAAGACCTCCGTAACATCCTTTGAATCGTACGCTTACTTTGAGAAAACCCTCCCATACGCAACCCTAAACCCTGAACCCTAAATCCACACACAAAGACTCAACAAGTCCCACTCAAAGCTTAGCCCTGAACTCCCGGCAATGTGGGGGGTTCTCAGAACATTCCCGTAAACCCTAAACCCTAACCCCTAAACCCTCAAAGAAGACCCCATGATCTCCTCTCCATTCCCATATGTCTTCTTTGACATCTAGCCCTGAAGGTCCAAGGACCCAAATAATGAGGTTTTAAAGCCCAAATACTGTAAAATGCCTTGTATTTGGGGCCTAAAACCCTATTATTTGGGTCCTTGGACCCTTAGGGCAGGGTATGAACTGCTACGTAAATGCCCCTGAACTACCGTTCTCCTAGACGTACCTGGATGTTTCCCAAAATACAGGGCCCGCAATATAGAACCCATCATATTCTAGTCCTTATTTAAAAAAACACCCAAAATGGTGCCCCTAATTTTGGGAAATAAGGAACTTGGGTTAAAGGTACAATTAGTAAGTGAGACCTCTGAGCAATGGCCTACGGGCTGCCTCTTTTGGGGGAACCCAAACACTAAACCCCAACAGGGTTTGGGTTTAGGGTTTATTCAGGATTTAGGGTCTAGGGCCCCAAGCAAAGAGCCCTACATCCCTTGCACTTCCTTGAAAAGTACCTTGAACCCCCCCACTTGGAGGGTCAAGGGGACTTAGTGAGTCGGTTAATAACCTCTAAACCCTACTTCTCCCCCTTATTAACCCACTTACTAAGTCCCCCTGACCCAAAACCCTAAACCCTCAATAATATGGCAGCTTCCATTTTCTTTTCCATTATCCCCATATAACCCCAATATAACCCTAATAGTACCCCAATGGGTACCCCCAAGACCCTCCAAGCACAAGCACCCTGATGACCCTTCCAGATCAGCTGAGAAGGGGTCTTTCCCACAGTGCTACTCACCTTCGAGGGCTCCAGGGCTATCTTTGCATTAGGGTTTAAAATTTAGAGTTTAGGGTTTAAGATTTAGGGTTTAGGGTTTAAGATTCAGGGTTTAGGGTTTAAGACTTAGGGTTTAGGGTCTAGGGTTTAAGATTTAGGGTTTAGGTTTTAGGTCGGCGCCGTTACATAGGGCTTGTATAATACACGGGCGTACACAATTACCACTAGCATTTTGGGGGGTCGGTCTAGGGTTTAGGGTTTAGGGACTATAATCATACAAAGAGAATCTAAAACCACAATACGGGCAAATATTTTAGCAAATATTTATATCCCTACATTCAGGGGGAAATGACCCTCCTGAAAGTTCCTCAGGTCAGGGCTAGGATCATCAGACTCAAAAGGAGTTCAAGGATTTCTTGGGTGTAGGGCTCAAGTTGCAGGTGACTTCATCTTCCCTAATTATGGACTTAGTGAGACAAATGCGAACATGATAATGATATCCAACAGCCCGGCGGGGTTCCTATGAAATAATTTAGGCCGACATTTTGTGCACCTGGTACCTGGACCCACTAGGCACAGGGGTTATATAGGGGTAATGGAAAAGAAAAAGGAAACCACTATAGTACATTGGGGTTATATTGGGGTTATGTAGGTGTTATGTAGGGAATAGAGTGTATATATATATATATATATGGCCCTAAACCCCAAACGCTAAGCCCCTAATGTGTTCAGCGCTGACTCAGGATTTACAGCGAGAATATTTTGGAATGTACCTCGAATGTGTTTCGGGTGTTGGATTCTGCTAGCGCTAGCCGTTAGCCTGTATAGTCCTGTGAAGTTGCCCTACAAACCCTACAGTAACCCCTAAACCGTAGACCCTAATCGAACCGTGCCGATTCCGTCATGCTTTGCTACAAGCCCGGAACTGGCAGAAAGATACTTGATTCAATGTGGTTCTGCCTGATGTAGAAGCATGAATAATTACCAAGCTTGTGGTTCTAGATTCCTTGTATAATTATGGAAAGGGGCCTGAAATAGGCCTCAACATGGTGTTGGTACTGGGTTAGGCCCCGGTATTTCAAATATCCCGCCTTTAACTGGTTTGCTGTTCAGTAACTTGTTGAAACATACTATGATAAGGAAACCATATTATTACTATGTACCCATATTTTTGCAACTTAATTGTAATTTCTTTAGCAGCAACCCAGTTGAAGCCAGGCTTGGAAGAAATCGGAATGGCTAATATGGCCCTGCGAGAGCGCATTATCTAGCTCCTCACATTTTGTATCCTACTGCACTGCTTTCCATGGTATTGAACAGCTTAAGGTCTGCAATTTGGGGTTTAGGCGTATAAGCACATAAGGCCTGCAATCAACGAATCAAATCTCAAGCATGGGAAACAGCTCTGCCCTATTGATTTAAGGAAATCTACCCCCAGCTCGCGTACCATGGAGCTCCTAACCTGAATCCAACAACAGGGTGTAATGGAAGTATGTTTTGAAGAAAGTATTCCTGCTAGTGCCTCTGTCTGCCCTAGAACCCTCCCAAAACATCATCCTATTTCTGATGGGGTTTTATAGTATAGTGAGCCAAAAAAGGCTAAAGGCGATAATCAAGACGCCCCTCGATGTGCTGAGACCGATAGGCTTCATCATATGGTAACTTTAGCCAAGTTCCTTAACAGCCACCAGCAGTTGTCAGTGTTGCCGGGATAAAAGAAAGTACGTGTCCAGAACAAACCGAGCATTATGATCTTGCCGTCCAAATTTGCTCCCCTCTATGCCCCCATGCGCTGCCGACGTAAAAACATGTGTTTACTAATGCTGTTGCTCTGGCCGTTTACATTTCTAGTATTATGACCCCTAAGGGTCCAAGGACCCAAATAATAGGGTTTTATGGCCCAAGTACGATAATTTTAATGTGGGCCCTAAAGCCCCTATTATTTGGGTCCTTGGACCCTAAACCCTAAACCCCAAACCCTATATTGTTTCTAGTATTACGATTAAAAGGCAGCTCACCAAGGTCCTGAGGTCCTGGCAACTTCTAGTTGCTTGACGGCAATGTTTGCGCTTCCATGCAGGCGCCTGGCTTCTTGTCGAGACCGGGGTGCGGAGAGCAGTGTTTCAGAAGGCGCCGCCAGAAAAAACAACTGCCAACTCCCGAACTTAAGGCAGACTCTTGACATGAAGATTGCCAATCTTTATTTCCCTTCCTGCGAAATAATGGCCTGTGCGGCTTTTTGCGCTTCATTTCTGTGTGGAATAGTGTGGGAATTGGTAGGTTCGGGCCAGATCTCCCCACAAAGATTGCCAGCGTCACTAGCTTGAAAAGAAGCCTTAGAAGGCTAGCACTGGATTTGAATATAGCCATATTCTAGACTCCGAGTATCGCCCTAAGAACCCCCATAGTACTCCCCTATGTAATCCCTGATATAACCCCCCTTTAAGGAGTTCAGACTATCCCTCTTCTGGATCCCCCACTTCCAGTACCATCCACCAAAAGTCGTAGAAGTCTGAAGCGGCCGGACCCACCCAATCCCAGTGTGCCCTGAAGCACAGGCTGTCCACGCACACCTCGGTGTGAACCTGATCCTTGAAGGGGGTTATATAGGGGGTTATATAGGGGAGTATAGGGGTTATTAAAGGGGATACTAGGAGTCCCAACTCCAGTGTATGCAAAGCCGTGAAAGCTGTCTTGAAACCAAACAGTCAGGGTACAGTATTCCTGCCATTACATTGAACCTTATTTTGTCGCGTTTGCTTAGACTGTTATTGCTCCTACATAACACGACACAGGTCTTGAAGTCTGTGCGTTTCTCGAAACTTGAAAACGAGGGGGGCGCAGGGAGTACGAAGAGCTTATAATTGTCCGGATGACGGATTCTCCAGGGCACATTTCGAGAAACTCCCCACAGGTACTGGGAGCCCAAGGTGTCGTCGAACCTTTTTTGCAATGCAGCCTTTACGCCATTAGAAATACGATGATCGCTGTAGCGTGAACACATGCTGCTACTGCGAGTGGCTCGTAACCCTAAATGCTAAAGACTTGGCTTACCATGAGTTAGCAATAATGTTCAGTATGGATCCTTATAGTAGTCCTCATATCATCACAATGTCTTTCTAAATGTCCATTGTCTTGTTCATTCCTTCATTCCCTGCTATTGCAGAGGTGAGTAAACCCTAAACCCAAAAGTAGGTAAAACAATGGCCCAAAACCCTTCAATATAGCCCAAAAGGCCATTATTCTACATAGTTTGGGGGTTTAGGTAAACCCTAAATGCCAGAGCCGTTGACCCCTGGGTGGCCAGGCAAAGCGCGCTTCAGCTGGTCACTTGGATTCTTCCTGGGCACTGCAACCGTGGGCTTAGTGGTTTTTTGGTGGTTAAACCTAGTAAGATAATTTTCTCATATAAAATACTATACCCCAAAAGGAGGATAGAATCTTACTCTATAATGGGTACCGTAATATCCTCAAATGAAATACTACTTACGATGACTTCCATTATTTGGTTGAGGGCTTGGGGTGAATTATATCTTCAGGCTACTATTAACTATCCCCCTAATGGCCCCTAATATAAAGTACGGCACCCCAATATGTAAGGTCCCTTATGGGGAAATCTAATCTTAGGGGGCGGGGGGCATTTAATTGCAGTATGAAAGGACAAATCACTGCAATTACAGGTGAGCTCGTTTTAGCTCCTTTGATTTTGCCTTAAACCTTAAACCTTACAGCAATTCAAGCCCAATATGATAGCAAATGTAGGGGCCTAAGTACTCAAGGTGGTTATATTCAGGGGTCTGGGCACTCGCAGCATGAACCCTGAACACACCCACGAGTTTTTGCAAATTATATCCCAAACCCGCCACCCTGAATCCAGCAACCTGAACCTAGACCCTCCATCTATCCTCTATGCACCCTCAAAACCTACGGTTAGGGATCATACGCCGCTGTCGAAGGGTAAAAGGAGGGTCCTGCAACTTTGCACCATTTACTACTTGAAGCTTTCCAAACCTTGAACCCTAAACATGCTGGTTCTCAGTAGGGGACACGGAATTACAATCCCTACGTAATCCCCATATAACATATATTGCCTTATCCCCTACTCTAAGCCCTAAACCCTTACCCCCCAAACCCTCAACCCTATAACATATTCCTTATTTCCTACTAGAACTGGCCCTATAAAACCCCTACAAGCCCTGCTTCCATTTCATGTTCCATGTTCTTTTCCATTTGCTTCTCCGTTAGAGCAGTTATATTCCCTTATTTCCTACCTAAACTCTAAACCCTTAAGCCTACACCCTAAGCCCTATGATATATTTCCTTCTTCCTTACTAACAACCAGTAAGCAAATTCTAAGGCGGAGGCATGGCTTTCTGGGCCCTGTCCAGGGCTTCGTAGGCTGGAGGCGGTAGCCTTGTGCCTCCCGAGTGAATCTCAGGCGTAGGTAAGGCCTTTGGTTTAGGGTTTAGGGCTTGGGGCATTTTTACCTACCGCACCGGCAATATTCCCCCATAAGAGACCTTGCATAGGGACGGGGGGTATATTTAACGACAGGAGCTGCTGGGGCAGTTGATGTTAGTATGAAGGGGCTACGTGAGCCCCGGACTGAGGTTCTGGTATGTTCCTTAATGGGTCCCCCCTAAAACCCTACACACTCCCCTATAGGTCCCCCCCAACCTGACTTTAGTCCGTAGCGCACGTGATGACGTTCAGCGTCTAAGATGGAGGACCCAGACTTCCAACCTTAGATTCAAGGCTTGGGACCTTGCCTGTATGGGGTGAACTGCTCTTCGGTTAGCTATGAATGAAGGAATGAATCCTTATAGTAGTCCCTATATATACCCCATTCTAGTAGTTTCCAATTTATTTTCCATTCCTCCATTCCCACCCTAAACCCTAAACCCTATAGTAGTTTCCTTTACCCATTATAGTAGTTTCCATTTTCGTTGCCACTCCAGCTAACCAAAGGCCAGTTCAGGGCTCCGGGCGGCGGGTCGAGGTCACAGTTGAAAATTTAGTTACTATACTATATAGGGATATATAGGGGTTAGATAGGGTTATGTCCGCCGACCTTGGGGGGCGTGTTGGATGGTTGCCGAAGGCGGAGAGGGTGAAAACCCTCTTCCTTTCTCCCTTACAGCCCGAAAACGCGGGGTGGTTTTTGTGGGGAAAAGGCCCAGGCCCCTGGTGGGCCGGGGCCCCAAGCCCTGGGGGCCCGGGCCCCAAGCCCCCTGGAGACCTGGCCCACAGGCCCCTGGGGCCTGGATCCCGCCACTCTCACCGGTTCACTTCCTGCAAGCCAAGTTTTTTAACTTCTTGAAACCCATGAGTCCGGGTCTCAAAACGCTACCATAACCCCCAATCTGCTGACCTTGGGGGGCGTTGGATGGTTTCCGAAGGCGGAGCTGTACAGTTCCATGAAAGGCGGGGTTCCCGTCTTCCCTCCAGCATTTCAGCTGCTGGGCCGGGCCCCAAGCGCCTGGGGACCTGGCCAACAAGCCCCTGAGCCCTGCATCCCGGTCAAGAATTCCAAAAATGCCCCGGTGCTCATCGGCTCATGAAAAGCCTGGCTTGTTGCACCGATTGATTTCCTGCGCACGGTCCCTGCAGCCTAGTTTGACCTTCTTGTTGCGTCGAAACAACAAGGTCCAGGGCGCGCGCAGCTGATCGCTTGACGACCCAAACCTCAGGCCCCTGAGGGCTGG
>CAJNIZ010012503.1:33394-47731 GCA_905231905.1 Symbiodinium pilosum | reverse complement strand
TAGTCTTGTTGCGCCTATCTATTGGTCTTGTGCCAGCCGCTGAAAACCCTCAAGGTTTCGCGTTTAGGCTTTCGTGCTTTCTCCGCCACTGGGTCGGCGGACTGAGCCGGAGGCTCTTAAGTAGGGTTATATAGGGTTATGTAGGGTTATATAGGAGTTATATAGGGTTATGTAGGGTTATGTAGGGTTATATAGGGTTATATAGGGTGATATAGGGGTTATATAGAGGTTATATTGGGAGAATGGAACATAAGATGGAAACTACTATAGGGATCACATTATATAGGGGTTAGGGTTTCAGGTCTGCAGTGAAAGGTTCTGGCGGTCGAAGGTCAGAGTTAGGCTAGAAGTTGCCGGTTAAGGGGCCCAGGTATGCCTTATACAGAGAAGGGACCCCACTGAAATACATGAAGCATTGTTCGCCGTATCCACCCCTCTTTGATGCCAAGGAAAGAAAGTGCTACCCTAAACCCTGAAACCTGAAAAGGCACTGAACCCTGCTCCCTGACTGCATAAGCCCCCTGAACAATAGAAAGATTTTAGTGGGTTTGGGCTCATAGGGGGCAATATGTGTATATATAATCTCCCGTAAGTAGATAAAACATGGCTTTGGGTATATTAAAATGGGACCCCGCATATATCCCATATTCTATCTACTTCTAAGGGGGACTATAGGCCTGAGCAAGAGCTTTGGCTTGGGATCCAGTAACGACAAGCGGCCAAACTAGCCCTATAAACCCTAAAGCATTTCCCACCTCCAGTCTTGAAGTCCTCAAACTCAGAGCCATCTTCGGAATAGCTTGCCGGCAGCCTCAAAAACTCATAATGGAAACGACTTTCTGATAGGGTATATATTGGGGATTATATTGGGATAATGGAAAAGAACATGGAAACTACTATAATGCAGAATCAGATGGAGAAAAACATGGAACACGAAATGGAAACGGGGCTTCTAGGGGTGTCATAGGGGTAGTTGTTGGGGTAACTGGACGGTCAGTCCGACCTGGTAAGTTCTTACACAAGCGCAAAAGAAAGGCGATAAAATGACCCCGGGGGACCGACCTACTTCCTAAGAGCCTCTGACCTTCCGAGTAGACCTCCTCGCGGCCACAAGCATACTTGGAGGGTCAGGGGGCTTAGTAAGTAGGATAATGAACCCTATTACCAATACTGTAACCTAGTTATCCCCATGATCAACCCATTTGCTAAGTCCCCCAACCCTCCAAGTACTACGCGTTGGGTTCTCCTGGCCTATCCAGGGACTTGGTAGCTTGGATGGGCAGGACTTCAACTTGAAACTCGCTCCCCTGGAGGTGCAATTGCCCAACAGCTATAAACTTGTGCAGAACTTACTACAATTGCTACTGCAAAATCCAAAACACTTGATATTCGCGTGCTTGGACCCTTAGATATACCGTATGTCCCCAGGTTAAAATTTTTTTTGAGCCCCAAACCTCCAAAATGTAACACAGCCAAATCAATGATAGCTTCCTAGGTTATATCTAATCACTAAGGGTCCAAGTACCTAATAATCATATACTTACCCAAAACCTGCACTATAATTCCTATTACCCAAAACCCAAGTACCTCATTATTGGGTACTTGGACCCTCTGGGATAGGTAGTCACCAACCAAGAAAGCATACAATCACCAACGCTCCTCAGGAACGCGGTTTAGGGTTTAGGGGTTTAGGGTTTAGGGTTTAGTGCTGCATGCGGGGGCTGTAGAACAGCCACTCACTATGCAAGAAGCTGGGCTCATTGCGTGCAAAATGAGACTTAGTTGCCATGGATGGGAACTTGAATCAAGTGATGATACTATGGATACATATATATGTATATATATGTGTGTGTATAATATGTGTATATATATATATGTATACAGAAACTAATGGGGTCTCCTGGTAACAGGTAAGTTACTTGCAATTCTCTGACAGCAGCCCGGGGTAGCTGGGCTTCCTTAAGCAAACAGAAAAGCCGGACGAGGCGCAAGAGGAGGTCCAGCACGGTCGTGCTGAGGGAATATGGCCTGGCAAGGATGGAGACCTCAGGGTTTGTGGTTACCATCCCCAAAACTACCCTAAGGGTCCAAGGACCCAAATAATAGGGCTTTAGGGCTCAAATACTATACTCGTAATGGTGCTGGGCCCTAAAACCCTATTATTTGGGTCCTTGGACCTTTAGGGCTAGGTTCCAAACCCTAAACCCTAAACCCCGTTCAAGGCGTCAAAAGATGCTTGCGATGCAGAGGTTCTTATTGAAAGGACTGTTGTTCAGGGTACTCGGAAAACAAGAGTCACTTTCTCACAGTAATGCCGTCTGGCCCCCAAAACCAATGAGAGCATGGTGTTTGGCACTTCAAAATCAAGTATTCAGACACCTAAACCCATAAGGCAAGAGTCTGTGGTGTCTTGACACTTAAAGCTTGGCTTAAGGTCTCTGAACATGATCCTTGACCCTAAACCTTGCACCTTCAACTTAAGCCGAAGATTCAGAACTCTAACTCCCAGTGGCAATCTCCAGAAGCACCCTCATCCCTCAACAACTGCACCCTAGGCCCCCAACCCTGGACTCTTGAACCCTGAGCCCAAAGCCCTTGAACCCCAAATCGAGAATGCCCCATGCCAGCTCCCTCACACCTTAACCTCAATGAGCGACCTAAACTACTGGCTGTTACTCCTAGCCACCCCCGTATACTAGCCTTCCTAGGTACTCCCTTCATTAGCCTTAATGAGCCCAGGGTAAGCCGAATTAAGAATGAACCTAGAGGGTGGTGTTGACAGAGCGGATAGGGAACCCATAATAAAGAATCCCAGCTTGGACGGAACTCCAAATGCTCAAAATAGACCCTTAAAGCATACGGTTTTGAGCCCTGAACTTGAGTTGGGTCGAGATAGTAATAACTATGATTATTTTGATACTTGCAGCAGCTTCAGGCATGCAGGAAATTCTGAAGTGATATTCCCAGCAAACCCAAAACCCTACACCCTAAACCCTTCTTCCTACACCCACACTGCATGACTGCGTGCTCCTGGCACTTTTGGCCACCAAGCGCCATGGTCGCAGGCCGGCTTCCTTCTACTTTAGGGTTTAGGGTTTAGGGTCTAGGGATCCACGTATACAAATAATACCTACCTACCCTTCGGGATTGGGGCTTAGGGGACTCAGGGATCAGGGAGTCAAGTATACAAGTAATACCAATAATGGAGAATCAAATGGAAAGAACGTGGAAAATAAAATGGAAACTGGGGCTATCTAGCGGTTAAAAAGGATCCAGGTATGTAAACAATTTAAACAATACCTAGATTGGCCCTGAAGTCTGTAAATGTCACCTACATTGGGCTATTTGCATCCCTAGGGAGAGTCTTATATGATTAGGAGTTAGGGGAGAGGATTTAGGTCTGTGCTCTGTAGGATCTAAGACTTTGGGGTTTTGGATGTGGGGCTTAGGGTTTGGGGCTCAGGGTTGTAAGGGCCTGAGGAGGTGGAGTTTAGGGTGGAGGGTTTAGGGTTTGACGGTGCTAGGCTGATTTTGAGCTTAGGGCTTCTGGTTTTGGGGGTTGAAGGAGTTGAGGTTCAGCGTTTTCCTTGGAGGTTCCTGTGGGGATCAACTTCTGGGACAATGTACGGTTCTAAGCCCTCATAGTCTCATGATTGGCAGGGGTTGACCAGTGGTAATGAGCATAGATTGGTCACATGCGAATTGCGCTCGGCCTTCATGCATGCAATTCCGGGCTTATGACTTTGAGGTATGGCTCTGCAATGGTCCAAAAGTGTAATTACTGGCAGTCTGACCGCTTGTTGCAGTATGACTGTTTCCTTTTAGCCGTTTTCACGAACTCATGTAAAAAAGGAATAGAACCTGCACCCCTTTCCGGCCATACATCCCCATGCGAATGACCACACAATGATACGATGAGCACCGGAGAACCTGCAGGGTCCAAGCATCTTCGAAGTATAGTCCCCCTTAAGTAGATAGAATATGGCTTTGGGTATGATATAATAAGATCCCCATATACGCCACATTCTGTACCCTATATAACCCGTTGTAATAATTTCCATTTTCTTTTCCACTATCCCCGTATAGCCCCAATATAACCCTAATATTGCCCCATGTTCTATCTACTTAAGGGGGACTATAAAAACCTACACCCTAAGCCCTAAATCCTGTATAACCCCAATAGTATACTCCATAGTCTATCTACTTAAGGGGGACTATACTTAATTAGCCTTTGAGGTGCTCCCGACAAAGATGCTGCAGGGCCAACAGCATACGCCCGCAATTCCGGGCTTCCAACTTTCAACTGGGTGGTTATAGGGATAATGGAGAAGAAAATGGAAACTATAGGGATTATAGGGGGATATATAGGGGTTATATTGGGATAATGTTATAGGCCCCCATAAGTAGATAGAATATGGGGTATATGGGGATCTTAGTATAATATACCCAAAGCCATATTCTATCTACTTACGGGGGACTATAGACCCTAACTCTACACCCTAAACAACTCCTTTTCATGGTGTTTGAGATGTCGCCGCCAGTAAACACGCTACACCAAACTGGGAGTTAAGGTTTACAGGTTAGGGTTCGCATATTGCCCTAATAATCCAAGTATCCGAGAATCATATGGGGCCACATACTTCCCCAAGATCTGTACTACTGTTGCCTTTTTCTGAAATCGAGTAAGTACTGAACCATGGGACTTTTGGACCGTTACCGTATAGGGTAAGCCCACCTCTAATCCAAGACCTTTACTGTAACCCTCAATCCTAGTCCCTTGGCAATAACAGCAGCCCTATTTCCTAAACCCTAGACCTCACCCTAAACCCTCAATCTAACCCTGAAACCTAAACCCAACACCCAAAATCCTACACCTAACCCTAAACCCGAAACCTATACGATCTTTGAATTTTCCGTGCCTGAGCCAAGGCCCGACTGAGCCGTGCTGCGCGGAGACCGCTGGGCTTCGAAGCCTCCAAGGAGATAAGCACTGCAGAAACGCCACCCTCAACCAAGATATACGTTCAGGGTTTAGGGTTTAGGGTTCAGGGTTCAGGGTTTAGGGTTTAGGGTTCAGGGTTTAGGGTTTAGGGTTTAGGGTGGATACTAACCATCCTGCATGACCCTAAGTGCATTATACCTTGAGGATACTGGGACTGTGGTATATTAAGGTCATGCAGGATTTTTCGTAACAACAGTAGGGATCCAAATAGCCCAATGTGGGTGCGAGTGTAAAGTTTAAGGTTTCATAGCCCAATGTAGGTTGTATCTACAGACTTCAGGGCTTTGGGCCCGACATATGGATTATTTGTAAACTTGTATCCCTAGAGGGAAAGAATTATGGATTCCCTAAATGCATCCACAGCCATAAGTCCGGCGGAGTCTCCTCCCTAAAGCCTAAAGCCTGAACCCTGAACTCCAGTACCTTGCGAAGGCTGCTTCAGAAGTTTAATGAGACCTCTGGGGCGCATAACTCCACTAATCACCCTCCCCATAACATTAAAGCCCCCGCAACCACAAATGGATTTAGGGTTTAGGACACCCCACCCCCAGGTATTCCCAAGAAGGTTTCAATATACATAAATGGGAAGTTTTCATTTTTAGGGGGTGGGGGGTGCTTTTCATATTGGAGGGAAGTGATCAGCTACATCCCCATGTCCTCAAGGGGCCGTCTAGTCCACCTTGGCACGGTCCTTACACTACTTCGAGGGTCATGGGGACTTAGTAAATAGGTTAATAAGGAGGATCATTGAAGTTTTTACATGGCTTATGGGGGTTATGAACCTAAACCCTAAACCCTCTAAGTAGCAGCCTCTGAAGCTGTCCAAGCGGTGTACGACACTTCCAGATGCCTCGGATTGGCCGTTTTGGGCTATAGACTAGGGTTTAGGGTTTAAGGTATAGGGCTATAGAGTTTAGGGATGTAGGTAATATGCTTTGGATTTGGCCTTAAGGAACCTCTTCTTACTGGTGGTTAGCAGAGAATGTAGAAATAAAATCCCTATATAGTCCCCATATAATTAATGTATTCCCTTATTCACTTACTGGCGGCCAGTAGGTCTTAGGGCTTGAGTTTACACATGGCCTAGGGCCTAGGACGAGGGTAGTTCTTACCGTCTAGGGTCTGGGAGGTTGTGGACCCTAAGCCCTTGTTGGGCATTTTTTCCTTTTGGAATGATCACACGATGTCTGGAGATTTAAAGTTTAGAACATGGGAAGCTCTTTGAGTCGAGCATTCCTGTTGTGGGGTAATGCAGACCCCTGATGAATAAACCCCCTCCACTTGATAGGGATTATAACAAGGATCTTAACATTAAGGCCCTTAAAACGAGGGAGTTCATAAATCATGGGTTTACATTACCTTGATGTAGAGGCGGATTACATCTCTGGGTATAGTGTCGATAAACATCCCAGGGCACGCTTACAGGTTCGAGGCAGGTATTACGACAAAGGAACTGGTGTGGGTGGGTGAGGTTTTGCGGTAGTCCGCTCAAGGGTTTGCTACTTCAGGAAAGCAAACAGGGATCCAGATTGTGGTGAATGCCTGCTTTTGGAAGCCAAAACGTGGCTCCATAGGTGGTTGGAGCTTGGGTTCAACCTGTTGATGCTAAAACTCCTGTATGACCTTAGTATACTATAGCATATAGTTCCAATGTATAATGTACTTGGGGTCATGCAGGATTGTTAATATCCACCGTTTCTACTGTGACTCCTTGCAGATCGTGCTGCAAAGCCAGCGTCATCGACTCATCTTCAGCATAGGAATTCAAGCCTGCCCACAGGCGCGTATGGGTTGACTTTGGGGGTTGAATGTTTGGGGCGTCTTTTGATGAGAGCTTAGAAGAGAGAACGCAGGCTCACACACGCCATCCTTGTGACTGTTGGCACTTTTGAGACAGCGGCATTAAACAAAACGGCGACAGTTACGAGGGTTGTGACCAGGACACCCAACACCCCTGTGACTGCTAGCACTCCTGAGATCTGCGACATCAAAAAAGATGAGAGTTACGAGGATGGGTCCCAGGCCTTCATAAAAACGAGGACATTTACGAGGGTCGTGACCTGGACACCCGCCATCCCCGTGAATGTTCACATTTTTGAAAGCTGGAACATACCATGGGGGCGGGGCTGTTGACATGGGACGCGACACCATATAGCCCATAATGCCTAAAACCGCTTCGTGCCGGAGCCCCCCAAATCCGCTCCCCTAAACTAAAAGCCCCCGCGCCCGCATATATGAAATACTCCCAAAATGCTCTCATACACCACAAGTTTTGGGGGGGGGCTTCGCGGGTAAAATAATGGCCCAAAAGCCCTGAATATAGTTCATAAGGCATTTGTTCTACATACTTTGGGGGTCCAGGTACTAGCCATGATCCGCGGCAAGGCATTGTCCCGGCCACTACATCTGCGGTGTAGGATTTGTAGGTATTATGGGTTCCCCTACTACCCCTCTACATAGCCTTAAATTGTAGGCTATTTAGGAATTAAGGTTCATTCCGGGGGAACCTGAGGGGGTAGTACCCTAAATCCTAAACCCTAAATCCTAAACCCTGGGGGGGTACCAGGGGAACCCATGGGGTTAGGGTAAAGTGCTGGCTAAGGCTAACATCCTACGCCCCGAGCCCTACACCACAGGTTATTGGGCTTAGGGTTTAGAGTGGGTGTAGAGTGTAGGTCATTGCCTTTAGGGTTTAGAGCTTAGGGTCTTGAATCAGGTTCTACATCCAAAGACCTTGAATTACATATCTTGAATCCTGTACGCCTGACATCCTTGAACAATAGCTGACAGAACACGCAGAGAAGCTGTTCACTGCAGCTTGAAATTTTCCCGGACGCTTTGATAAGGGCACGGTCCTTTCAAGGTCTGTGGTCCTTGTCCGGGATGGTTTGTATGGTTTGTAGACCGAGGCCCCTAGGTGGATCTAGAAAATAGAAACCCTTAAGGATTTCTCTACCCAATAGTAGTATAGGGTACCATATTCGTAGTTCTACTTTCTAGATCCTCCCAGGGGTCTGGGGAGCTAACGCTTGTGCCGAGGCTAGCCTGGCCAGAGACATGGTGACTGAACTGCAAGCTCAAAGCGCAAATGACTACCAGGACCCTCCTAGTATCCCTTTAATAGGGGTATATGGTCCTTAATCTAAGGTATTTCGAAAAGGGTCTAGGTAGATCAACCAACCCGATAACAAAGAATCACCTGGAAAAGGTAATGGACAATAACATGGAAACTGGATCAATTGGGCCTATGTATGGGGAGCTATCTATAGGCAATAAGGAAGCCGTATAGTTGCCCGATGAGGAAACCGCACGCTTCCAGATCTGAACGCTCCATATGATTTGAACCTTATAAATCTTACAACCCTATGTTGTCTACCTCAAAAAATGCCTGTGTAGATCTCCATTTACCCTTACATGTGCCAACACGTATTGACACTTTTGTAGCCTGCTGTCTACCTCCATCTATCTGTCTAACTCAAGACCGTGGAGGGAGGAAATCCTGCACCACTTATATGAGCTATAGTCTAAACTCCGAGTATCCTCCTTAATAAGCGCTATAACACTGCCCTATATTAATCCCCTGCATAACCCAGTTTACGGAGTTTAGACTATAGCCTATAATGCTTGTACCTTTGGAGTTACATTGGTTTCGGAAGCCAGTGATGCAAGCTTTCCTCCACGCAACGAACCCTGAACCCCCAAGCCCTGAACCCTAAATACTCTAAACCTCTTCCAGTATACATCTTAACATGCTAGGAGGATCTACACAATTACCCATACTGTATCAATTTGAGGTCTAAATTCACTATACACAACTATGACCCTTCTTTGAGGGCCCTAAACCCCAAACCCCAAACCCCCCATCCCCAAACCCTAAAACCTAAACCCTAAATCCTAAACCCAAAAAACCCTAAACCAAAACCCCTAAACCCCTAACCTCTATAAACCCTAGACACTGTGCGCTTACAGCCTCGCACAAGGTCGCAGCGACTCTCCAGGAAGGTGCCTGTACCAACTTGGGGCGCTTCTCAGCAGAGGCTGTGGGATTTGGGGTTGAGGATTTAGGGTTTAGGGCCTGTAGAAATTGAGGCTCAGGGTTTTGGGGATGTAGAAGATTTAGTGCGTAGGGGAACTTGAAGTTTAGGAGTTCAGATGAATCAGGGTTTAGGGGTGCCTGTTCAGGGCTTCAGGCCTAGGATATGTAGGGCCCTAAACCCCTTAACCCCTACACCCTAAGCCCCTAAACCCTGAACCCTCAGGCATAGGGTTCTGGGTTGTAGGTTTTGTATGTGGTTCGGAGGGGGCCTCAGGGTGAAAGGGTTGAGGGATTCTGGGCCTCTGGGTTTGGAGTCAAGGGCTGTAGGGCCAAGGATTCTCGTTATAAAAGGTTGGGGGATCGAGGGTTGTTTGAGGATAAGGTTTTAGAGGTCAGGGGTTGAGGGCTTGGGGAGATTTAGGGTTTAGGGCTTTGGGGGCTTCCAAAACAAGGATCCCTGTGTGAGAATCCCTATAGACCAAGTATATTAGAACAGCCTATGAAACCCTACTGTTGAAAATACAGGTTTGAACTATCAGATGCTTAGGGATTGCGGCGTGGGAGTCAGTGTTGGGTTTAAGGGGTCGGGGTGCACTGATTACGGGTTTAAGGATTTTGGATTTGAGAGGGCAACAACAGCCTTTGAACCTTTCTCCCGAACTCTTTAACCTTAAGACCTCTACCATTAACCTTAAACCCTTGATCCTAAGCCTGTTTTGTGCTTAAGGGGGAGGGAGCGCATAAGGCACCGTTCTAAGGAATGTATCAGCGCTACGATAGGGATCCACTCCCCCATTCCCCCTCAAGCAACTTGAAACCCTCAACCCTACTCACTAAACCCTAGCCGAAGCAGAATAAACCTAGACCTGAAACCCAAAACCCTCAGCCCCAAGCCTTCATAGCCCCCATAACCCCCTTCAGAGGATACATGAACCCCAGACCCTCGACCGTGTAGGGAGCAGCTAGGTACCTCGAAGACACTGGAAGGCCGCTCGTGGAGCATAGCCCTCCTTGCCTCATGGCACCCATCACTTAGGTGGTTCAGGCTTCATAGGGGGCGTAGGGGTTCAGGGTTTATAAGTTTCAGTTAGAATTGCTATTGAGGATGAAGCACTCCGAACTTTATGAAGATTTGTCTTCTTGGGTTAAGGCGTTAGTTATGGCTTACAGGGCCTGTTGGTGAAGGGCTTAGGCTAAAATTGGGGTTGAACAGGTTTATGGTACAGGGCTACAGGGCCTAGGTTTGGGGGTTTAGGGCCATACTGTGTGGTTTCGAGGGAACCTGTCTAAGATGTTGCAAATTAGCCAAAGAAGGGTGCGATCCAGAATGCTCTCTGGGTAGGGCTCAGCGTCGACGATTTGATGCGTCCAGTGCCGTGATGACACGTTTAGGGTTGTAAGGCTTAGGATCTGTTGGTGGGACCAAAAATGAGGGCATGTGTGGACATTGTTGTTGGTATGTAAGGCCTTCAGATTGTTAGCATTGAAATGGGGCGGTATTTGAACAACAAATACGAACTAATTGTACTTGGCTGCTCAAGTGAAAAGAGGCTTGGGATCAAGATGGGCGCACATTCATTGAAATGGATCTGTCGCAGCTAGTGGCTATGAGTAGAGCTAATCTTTGGTGCCTGGAGGGCAGTCTCCAGGTGCTGTCTCAGCTCGGGCAATGTTGCAAGCTTAGAATTCCTGCAGCTTCTGCGAGAGTCGCTATGCCTTTTTTTGTTTGTGAGGACATTTTGTTGATCACCTTTGACTTCTCGATGACAGAGGCACTTACGTGGGAGTTTCAGTGAATGTGGGTTGCCCTAGGGATCACAGGGATACAGAAATACGGAATAATTGAGAACTCATACGTGTTCACAGTGTCCGAAAAGCCACTGATCTATAGTTTAGCTTCGCTCCATATGGGGACCATATCGTGGTGATCCAAGCTTCAGCAATCTTCAAGAGAAATCAAAACCTGGGGCTCGAAGTTCCCAAGCAAGACCTACCCTCGTGCTATTTGGAACCATCAGGGCTAGGTTCCTCAGTAACCTGTAAATACTGAGGGTACTCATGTTCGTACTGATCAACTCTGATAAGAGCCTGTGAAATAAGAAGGGAAAAAGGATACTACTGGGGTACCTAGAGGGCGTAAGCGGTATCACAATGGATTGCGTTTGATTTCGGAGGTATCTTTCACTCGTGCGCGGCGGGCATGTTTCAAGGTAGCTTTTGGGAAGTCGACCCAAGCTCACGGGTTCTCCTACCCCCAGCCTCTATTATACTAGGGTTTAGGGCTTCGGGTTTAGGGCTTAGGGTTTAGGGCTGGGTTTGGGGCCCGCCTGGGCGTATAGAGGGGGATGGCAAGGAAAACCTAGTCCCGAAACCCTAAATCCTAAACCCTACACCCTGAATCCGAATCCCTAAACCCTAATTCCTAACCTCTAAACCCTAAATCCTAATCCCTAAACCCTAAATCCTAACCCACAAACCCTAACCCACCCAGAAAAGCAGCTGCACTGGGTGCTTGACAGAGAAGGCGGCATACGCCTCCGCTGGGAACGCCTGGCATCTCTGCCACAAGAAGTCCCAAGCAGACTTCTGTGGTTTAAGGGTTTAGGGTTACGGATTGGGGTTGAGGGTTTAGGGTTGAGGAATTAGAGTTTAGGGATTAAGGTCTGCGGACTAATATAGAAGCTGGAACACCTACAAATTAACGTTATTCTGAAGTCTATTTGAGGTACACTATATATACCTCACATATAAAGCTGCTCTAGGACCTTAATACTAGTAAGTGGCAGGTATTTACCTTCAAGGTCCAAGGGCCCAAATAATGAGCACTTAGAATGCCTAAAGCCTCAATATTTAGGTACTTGGACCCTTAGGGTTAATTTAGGCCCCTACATTACATACATACATCTCGCAGTCTGACTTCACCACTCCAAGCGCTCTTCCTTTCTCAAACGCACGGGCAGTAATATAGACACCCGCATAGACCACCATTATCATTGTAATCCTTGCGTAGATTAGGCTCTCGTATGGTGTTGCTATATTGCAGTGTACTGTAGCACAAGAACCTATTCAACTTATTTTGGCTTGCGTGATCCCCGAAAAGCGTCCTACCATCACCGGCCTCGCCCTGCGGTCTCTTCTGCAAGGAAACAGGGAATTAAAAGCCCCAACAAACCCCTGATTAAATCCCTGCAAACTATAAAGCCTAGACCACGCCCCTAAACATCAAACCCTGAACCCTCAATCCTGAACCCCTAACCCTAAACCCTACACCCTAAAATCCGAACACTGCATCAACACATCCGCAGCCTTCACAACCTTGACTCCCCCGTCCATTCGGTGGAAGAGTTGGCCTAAGGGTCAACAGTTTGAGGATGTTTCAGGGTCCTTTCTAGCAGTTGGGGTTTGTGGTATTGGGGGTCCTCTTGCTTTGAGAGTTTGAAGTTAGATGCTGGCCCAACTTTGAAACAGTCATACATAGGACCCTCATTCAGGGCAGAAGATTTCTACACCTACTAGGCTTCCAAAGGCAGGAAAGCCGAAAAGACCTCAATCCTCAATGCCTACTGCAAGCAATACCTGGGAGTTTTCCTAAACAGGGGGACCCAATATAGACCCCAAATACTATAATCCTTGTAAAAAGGACCCCCCCAAAGGGTACCCCTTATTTCAGGAGACCCCCACTTCAACATTGGACCATCCTGGGTTTAACTCTAAACCAGAACCCTCAAGGCGAGTAGATCTTGAGCAGCAAGCCTTTTAGCCTACACTCTTCAGTCCCCCTTAAGTAGAGGTATATCATTGGGGTTATATTGGGATAATGGAAAAGAAAATGGAGATTACTGTATTATAATAAGGTATATATAGGGATATAGTCCCCCTTAAGCAGATAGAATATGGGATACATGGGGTCTGATGCTGGTCATGTTCAAACCCTTCTTCTACCTACTTAAGGGATACTATAAGATCGTTGACTTAAGTCAGTGTTAAGGGCTCAGGGTTTAGGCTGAACAAGAAGGAACGAATCGCAACGCTTAATCCCTACACCCTATCATCCCTCCAGAGCATCTAAAAGCCTTCAACCCATCCCTTGCAGCCTAAGCGAAACGCTCCGTGGGGCCTTGCAACATTAAAGGGGTTCCTTTTGGCGAGTCCCTACAGGCAGGTTTTTCACTTTGGGGGCGTGCAAAGGGCCCTGATTTGGGAAAAATACCCAGGATTATGCAAACCCAGCTGTAAAACCCAAGCCAGGCTCAGGTTCAGCCTAAATCCGAAACCTAAACCCTCAAATCCTGACACCCTCAGATCCTGAAAGAGCCGTGCGGCTGCCCGCAATGCTGAAGCGCACAGCGAGGCCGGGAGAAGACACCGTGTTCCAGGCATTTCAGCCCCTTGGTATGGGGGTAGGGGGTTTAGGGTTTAGGGGTTAGGGCTCACGGATCTGTACATTGTTTTGGCTTACACTCATAAGAGCAGGGCCTGGGCTACAAACATTCAGGGCGGAATGCCGACAAGAAGCACATCCAGGGTCCAGGTACATTATCTCTGTAAGCATTATGGGATACTGAACTAGGTAAGCAGCACGGCTACGTGCTCAGGGTTCAAGATTTAGGGTTGCTTCGACGGTCCATACTGGAAAAAATTGCATGACCTTTTTATACCAGAATCGCATCATCCCCAGGGTTTTAGACAGTCCGGGCCACGCAGGACTTTTAATTTCAACCAGGGTTTAGGCTTGAGGGTTTAGGGTTTAGGGCACACCTGGCAGCTCTGACTCACTGCGTCAACGGCCTGAACAATCAGCATGGTCCTTGACCAACCCGGCCAGTCACACACTTCTACATCACCTTCTCTTAGCTCCTACTACAAACCTCTTAGAGCCCAACTTACAAGGTACATTCCATACATGGGGAACTCCAATGTAAACATCAAAATACTATAATCCGTATTTCAGGTACACCCAACATGGGTAGCTCTAATTCTGGGAAAGCCTAGCCCGTATAAACCACTCGTCATCACCATTTCCATTTCATGTTCCAGAAGTTTCCAACTGATTCTCAATTGTTGGGATGATGTCCCTAAACCCCAGACTCTAACGCCTACATATCCCTACATATGCCCACATATCCCTATAGAACTACTAGTAGGCACCATCAATGCTTGGAGCCTGAGGCAGGCACCTTACCGTCCGCAACCTGGCCAAGTGCATTCAGGATAAGTACACTTGGGGGAGAGGTTCGGGTTTAGGGCTTAGGGTTTAGGGTTTAAGTGTTTTAGGGTTTATGGTTTCGGGGTTAGGGTT
>CAJNIZ010012503.1:5721-33024 GCA_905231905.1 Symbiodinium pilosum | reverse complement strand
ATGATGCTGAGGATGAGATAGTTGAAGGAGCTAGCAGCGCCACATATGGCATGGCGCAGAAAAGGGAGAGGCTGAAGGCCATGCAGGATGCGATTGCAGCCTTGCGAGCAACCCTGTACCTCAGCCGTACATATATCAAAATTGTTGTCACGCGAAAAGGTTGAGTGCATATAATGATTTCAGAACATGTTGTCATATCCCAGGGACAAGGAGAAGCCTCCAAAGCCTTCGAATCCTACGACTGTGAGCCTCTTGCCTTTGAAAATTTAGATTACCAAGTCGGTCAAGTATGCGCAGCATGCGCTGTTTGTCATTCAATCCAAACTTGATCCGAGGTGAACCCATCGTTATTGATGATACCCCTCCCCGCCGGCCTTCGATCTTGCGGCGAGTTCGCTCGAAGAGTGTTGGCCACTTCCCAGATCAGGAGGAGACTCCTGTAGGGCAGTGGGTTTGAATGGGTGTTGCTATGTGTACATGTACTTTTCTCAGCTTGGGATTGAGGAGACGCAGCTTTGGGATGGACGTCCTGCTCACCCTAGCCCTCACGCAGGCCCTCGAGATTCTCCAGCTGGACTTAGCAGTGCTCCCTCAGCCGAAACCTTGAAATTGAGCCCCCTTGACAAAAGCAAGCCCAAGGTGACTAAGCTGCATGAACATCAGAATCTCATTTCAATCTAATTAGTTGAGATTACATGCACAAGCTCAGTTTCATATCAGTTCTCAGGTGCTGAACATGGTGACGGGGCAAGCGCAGAATGCCCTGCGGGCTAGCAAGAGGCCAGCAAAGCGGGGGCCGGCTGCAGCAAAAGGCAAAGCCAAGTCCACCCCGAAAGCAAAGGCAAAGGCTAAAGCCAAAGCTAAAGCTGTGTCCATGGACCTGAAGCCCAAAGCGAAGGCCAAAGCGAAGGCAAAAGCGAAGGCAAAAGCAGGCAATGGAAAGGGCAAGGTGCGGGCGACGAGTTCCATGGATACGGAGCAGGAGCCAGCACCAATTGCTTCAAGAGGACGAGGCAAGGGTGGCGGTCGTGGCCGTGGACGTGGAGCCAGAACCGAGCCAACGATTGACGCTGTGCCTGAGACACGGGGCGGTCGTGGACGGGGCGTTCGTGGACGTGGCGGGCGTGGACGTGGCGGGCGTGGACCTGGTGGAGATCGTGAAGGCAGCTTGGGATGCCCTCGATGCAGGTGGGCCAAAGGCGGTTGCTTGACTTGCCGCGACCCTAACTACACCTACCGTGGTACACGTGGAAGGCCGAGAGCTGCATCTGAGAATGAGGTGGCTGAGGCTGAGTGAATTGCTTGATCAATGGTGCTCATCATGATCGGATGGGTTTTGGACATGTGCGGCTGATCACAACGGGTTTTCGGCACTTTTGCTGCGCAATGGGCTTTCGCAAGTGATCCTGGACCTCACTATATCAATGTTCAATATAGAAGCTTTCCCGAGCCTAGCCCAAATAAGAATAAGTACTGGATGTTGGGGGTCCAGGTCGTTTGTGCATTGGGGAACATCAAGCAGCTTTCATGAAAAGAAAGGCGAGCATGAGATACGTGTTGGCCGAGGGTTTCGTGTGCTGGCAACATCCACCTTGCAGATTCCTAGCCTTAATGCGATCCATCCTGTGACAGGTACTTATGAGTAATGCTTGGCGGCTTCGTCGGCGGGGATCGACCAGGAATGGTTCAGGTGCTCTGCTGCCCTTCTATTAGCTGAACTTGTGAAGGTGGTTGCTTGCATGGCCACACAATTTGCTTGGTCCATGTGCTCAAACAGTTTTCTGATAGCGCACATGTATATATACATATTTCCATATCTACGGGGCCATGGGCCGACGATCTATGGCGGTATTTAGGAACTTGCTGATTTCTTCTGCCCCTGGAGCCTCTCGATTGCCTCTATAGTGCCACGACTTGACCCCAATATAACTTCCTGAATCCCAAAACGAACCAAGGTTTTGATACTTTGCGTCCTCCTGATCCTCCAAACAGAAGGCATCGATTTGCAGAAGGCAGGGCTGTCCATGAGCACGATGTTCCTGAGATGATCCACTGTTTTGTTTGTCTCAGGCACTGGATGGGTGCGAAGTCTGTGCTGGCATTGGAATGCTAAGCAGAGTATTAAATCTCCACGATTTTGCGGTTCCGGCTATGGATATTCAATACTGGACTCGCTATGCAGCGGGACGGCCGTGCACTTCGAATCCCCTAGACCTTTTGTCTGCATCTGGATTCGCGAGCCTTGGTTTATGTGGAGCATGATGAATTGCACTCCTGTTTTGGTAGCAGGGGTTGTTTGCGAATACTTGCGTGGGAGCTGAGGTTACTTCTCGTGCAAGCCTTGAAAGCCAAACCGGGAGCTTGTTTTCACTTTGGCTTGGTATGTTCGTCATGGGTGAGCATCTGCCAATTCTCATCAGGGAGAAGGTATTTATGCCCGCATGGAGATACAAGTCTCCCATGGGTGGAGGCCGCCAACACCATGGTCAGCAGGCGTTTCGGGAAACCCAATGATCAGCCCAACCAAACACACCCCAAACTTATAGGCCCACATGTTTAGGAATGTACACATATATATAAACCTTTCCCGAGCCCCGTACAACCCTGACTTAAAGCCTCGAAAGCCCTGAGCCAGGTTCTGCTTGGTGGTTTGGCTGTTGGTATCTCAAGGATGCAATTTCACGCTTGAGCAACCATCCTCATCGTTAATGTATCGACATCATCGATTTCAAGAATTGAGCAAGGCGATGTATGCAGCTATGCTGATATTGAGCTTCGATCTTGTAGCCTCATAATGCGTACATGACGATGCTGCCTTCTGAGGTGTACAAGCAAGCCTTTTGGATGGGGAGGCTAGGTAGTGCTTCCCCGAAGCGCTCAGTGCTCTACAGTAGCTCCCCTGCCATACACGAATTCGGAGCATATGCAAGATTATCCAAGAAGGATCGGAAGGCGTGCCACGAGAAGCTAGCCACCAGCTTCAAGGATAAGAAGGGGAAAGCCCGCTACACGGGCGTGAAAAAGAAACTGAAGAAGTCCCAGAATCCTGACAGCATTACAATTGTGTGTTGATGCGCGGGCTTGGCATAAACATGGACTTGCACATGCAATCTTGCCTGAGGTGCTACCCCTTTGCCTTTGCCCTGCGATTTACTAAATTGTGGCCAAAGCTCATGCAGAGCCGAGTGGTTTGGCGGCGTCCAGAAGAGCAGGCAGGCAGCTTTCGTCAGCCTGGGTTGGGGTTGTGATGTTTTGAAGCTTTGATTCGGAGGTGCCTGCCGATCTGAATTTCGAGGATGTGAAGAACGAGCTCTACAAAAGGGTTCCAAATGACTTGTGGGCAGATGCTAAAGTAGGCGAGGTGCTTGAATATTTGTATTCCAACAAGCGTCTACGCTTGACGGCCGACCAGAAGCAGATGCTGCATGAGCTGGCATCTGCCTGGGCTACGGAAGATGACATCTGATCAAATTTGTTCGCAGAACAAAGGTTGGGAGTGCAGGGTATGTCTAAAGGGAACAAATGGGCACACTTCTGGCTGCCAAGGTTAGCTAATTTGCACTTGCGGGATATAGTTTCGGACTTGTAGGCTCATACTTTCGGGATTTTGGTCTAGAGTTTCGGGATTTTGGGCCGGGGTTTCGGGTTTTTGGTCCCTTTTTTCGTAATTCTTACGATTTTGCACATAAGTTGCAGTGCCGTAAAAAAGCGCGCAGTGCCATAAATAAGTGTGCCAGTGCCGTAAAAAAGCGTAAATCCCGAGAGCCCAAGAACCTGAACAATTTTCAGCCACACCCTGGATCATGTTCACTCAAGGATTTGTAGTTTATGACAATGCCTACCGGAGTACCCCTGCGCTTGTGCTCACGTGCGCACAGTTGTGGCACCTTGTACGCGGGACAATCCTTTATGGCGAAGCAATCTTCCAAGCCGCGTGTGAAAGCTGAAGAAGCTTCACGCGAAAACATAGAGGAAGATTTGAGGGCACCTTATCTGAACTGCCATGTAGCTTCTGCATGTTTTCGTGATCACACCTTCATTACTTAATTTGTGGCCCCAGCATACTCAACATCCTATAATAAATTCCTCCATGGCCCAAGGTTGCCCAGCGGACTTTGGACGCCCTCCGCGCCAAAGCCGAGGCTTTGCAAGCTGCCCCAGAACCTGACGCGACAGGTCTTGCAGCTGCTGTGGAGCCAAGCCGTCCAATCCCAACCCCTTGCCGTTCTTTAGCTGAGCTTCCTAGAGCAGTCTCTACTGATGCGCAGCCAACAGAACAGCAACGCTGGGAACAAGTTTGTCTTGAAGAAGGTCTTCATGAGCAGGACACGCTGGTTGATGAACCCGAGAACCCCGACCCCTGTTTGGGCGTAGTTCAGTCTCTGGGGGAAGATGCCAACTCTGATGATGAATTGGTGCCAGCAGTTGCTTGGATGCCTATATATATCAATCAAACCCGTATTTCATATAAAGGTAACCCCCACCTAACTAAGGATGATGATGAAATCCACGACTTCCTGCAAGCTTACCATAATATGGCGCAAGCTGAGCAGCATCAGCCGTGCCATCACGAAGCGCCCATCTCGCCAACGGTATCTTGGGTGGTACACAGAACGCGGCCCAATTATCGTTTCAGTAAGCTTGCAATCCTGAATATATAAGGTTATGGATGAGGCCGTGGATGGTATTCAGGATCCGTATTGGGAACCATTGCTGGATTCAGGAATTGTGGAAGATGCTTTGCATGCTCCTACGACTCCTCCGCCCTCGAAGATGGTGAGCCCAGTTAGGAGATTGGAGTTCCCGAGCCCAACCCCAAGCCCGGAGAAGAGCCTGCCAGAGAATAAGATCCCCAAGAAGCGTCCTGCAGCGTCCCCGTCACTTTCCTCGATTACGACCCCAAGCTCCTCTACAAAGAAGTCCCGGAAAAAGCTTTCCAAGGAATCCCCAAAGAAGAAGAAGGAGGTGCCCACATCTTTCCCATCTTTCTCTAATTATGTTTATCATTTTATGAATATACCTGTCCCCCTTACAAGGAATGCAATATACCTAGAAACACCCTGCAGGCTCCCATTCGCATCACGAAGAAGGAGTTCCGGAACTACGAGGCTACTTTGAGGAGGATGTGCCGTAAAAGTGCAAAGCGAGGGACTTTGCAGGTTGCCCCCGAGGTGGCAGAGAAATGGAAGACCACGAACACCCGGAAGCAAATCTTGAATGCCTTCATTGCAGCCAGGGGCAACAAGGATTGGTGCACATGTAAAGGGTGGTGTAGAATGGGGCTTCAGTGATTATAGGACTTCGGGGATGTGTTTTCAGGATATGTATATAATATAATATAGAATAATATATGTATACTATATATATAACAACATATATTATATGTAGTATATATATATATATCCACAGGGATTGGGTTTGAGAGTTATAGGGGAAGGATAGGTCTATAGGAGGGAATGCATGTGGGACATGGCAATTCGTAGGAGAGATTCAATAGTCGCATGGAGATTCTCATCAAGCAGAAGAAGGAGCTCACCCTTTCGATCAAAAGTGGATTCTACAGCGAGGAACTCATGAAGACCGAGCTGAAATTCAAACCGCCTCTCGCCTTAACTTTAAACCCTCACCTATACATGTGGAACTGCAGCATTGAATACATGTTTGTGACCGCCAATGCAGCTCAGGGATCGCATAAAGGCAATCATCCGGTACTGCACTGCTACGAAGATGAGAAGGAAGAAGTTCACCAGGCCTGTGAGCGTTAATGTTTGTTTGGGTGTATGGGAAAAAGCATTGAGGGGTTAGAGCATGGATCTGACAATTCTTGCAGGAGAGACAAATACCAGAGACACGTGCGTGAGTACTGGGTGGACGTGGAGACTGTTGGCAAGCTGGAGACCTCGCACATCGAGGAGTTCAGCCAAAAGTACACGATTGTTGATGAGGATGGTTGTGAGCTGCCAATGCCCGAGATTGGCGGCAAGAGCCCCTCTGCTTGCCTTGACATTGACGGTGACTCCTCCTCGGATGATGATGACGACAATGATGATGAGACCCCCAGCAAGACCAAGCCCACGAAGACGAAGAACAAGAAGAAGACCCCAAGTCCCCAAAGCAAGCGCAGCATTCTTCGAGAGAGCAACAAGAAGACAAGGTCAGCGAGGAAAGCCGCCAAGGCTAAGGAGGATGAGGCTGAGGCTGCTTTGGAGGCGTGTGCTAGGGTAATGTACTATATAGGCTTCTATCCTGAAATCTTTTGTGCCCTGAACCTTTCAGGAAATGGATCGAATTCCTACGATGCTTTCCGAAATTCTCAAGCTTCGGATCAAGATGGACAAAACGATGGACAAGCTGAAGGCATGCAAGGATGAGGAGGCCAAGAAGCTACTTTTCTAAACAAATGAGTCTGCATACTTCATTATGGTCCCACACCCAAACCCCATACATGTCCTAAGGAGCCTGGCTAGCATGACTGCGCAAGCGGACAAGCTCATGCTGCTTCATGACGATTTGGCAGAGCTCAAGGCAGAGCATGGCAATGATGCGTGCCCAGACAGACCGAGGCTAGTATGCATTATTGCAGGTTTTTTGTAATGTGGATGATGAGTCTCTTTAAATATCTGAATTTTACAATGACTCAGGATCTTGGACAAGTTGAAGAAGTACTGCGGGAATGTGGAAAAGCTGTGCCTTGCTTATTAATCCCGAGGGCGCCTTCGTAGGATTGCGCAGCTGCTTGCCACTCCAATTCTCACCTCAATCTGGCTTCAGGTCCAGCCGCGTGATGATGGAAGAAAAGAAATTGAAGCGGATTCATGGCGGCACTACGTAATCATGCCTTCAATTGTTTATTCGGTTTGTGTACATGCATTTATGATATTTATGATTGCATTCGTTTCAACTCAGGACAATCCTACGCAAGGGCAAGGGTGGTGCTACTGATGGTGAAGCGTCGTCTTGCGAAGCTGAGCCTAAGCCTAAGCCTAAGAAGGTTCCTGTGCCTAAGGCTACTGGAAAGGCAAAGGCTAAGGTCAAGGGTGCTCCGAAGAAGAAGTAGGTAGATTTTCTTATTGGGGCACTTTCGCTAAACCAGCGTTTGATCGCTATAGCTATGCATGGGGTTGATGCCACGGGAAAGGGCACCCTTCTTTCCATATGCATGTTAAGAAAACATGATGTGGGTGTGGGGCGTGCTGCAACCTGGGGGCGTGCGGAAAAGTCATTGCGCTTATGTACAGCCTGTCGGTGTGTCCCCTTAATTGAAATTAGTGGCTGCGCAGGTGCTGCTTCGGGATCTCGCGATACACCTGGCGCAGCTTCGGAATCCTTGGCCAAAGCTCGGGGATCCGGAGTGAGCTGGGCGGAAATAGGTATTTAATGTTGGGTTTCATTTAAACCTATATAATAGTGGACCCTATATAAACCCCATGAAGGACAATAGACTATATATAAGGGTACAAAATATTTATCATATAACTTTTTTATGTGAGAACCCCTGGAAACATCTACATTACGGTTTTATAAGACGAATAATTACATTACAGTGTTGGGGTCTTGGTTTGATTACATCCCTGAAGGTGTCAGACAGACTCCTATGCAGTATAGCTGCAGGCTTTATTGAGGAGTGTAGGGGGGCCGACTCGGACCTCGCGGAGAACCTTGAAAGTTCGGAACTTCTGCTCAATTTAGCAAAACAATCGAAGACGAAGCACGAAAACAATTCCAACAAGGCTTTTCAACGTGCAGGCTTGGCTGCTCCAATTGAGATTTCAATGGTAGATGTTGGTTTCAAATACAAGCTCCCTATCCTCAAAGTGACACACTTCATGCAAACCCTTGCTGATCACGGGAAGCTACCACTACTTTGGGGATCCCGAAGTCTTGTATCCCGGACGGATATCTTGCCGAAGTTCTGGCGTCGTTTTCGAGGCTACGATCCAGAGCATACAGTTTTCGCTGCCCATGGCCAACATTTGGATCGCGTGCTGCCGCTGCAATTGCATGCGGACGAAGGACAGACCCTTAAGAAATCTGCTGTCATGGTGGTTGCGTGGCAGTCCCCACTTGGTTTTGGAACTTCCGTTGAGGATGATGTCGAGGCTGCTATGCACTTGAACTTTATTGGGAATTCTTATGCTACAAGATTCTTACTCGGTGTTTGCACCAAGAAGACTTACCAAAAGAAGAAAGGCCATGTTCTTGACTGCATTATCGACATCCTTGCAAAAGAGCTATACGACTTGTTCCATGATGGTATCTGGTTAAGTGTTGGGAACGAAAAAGTGCAGTTCTGGGTCGCAACCTTGGGGCTGAAAGGGGACTGGCCTATCCAAGCTCGTTTGGGACATCTCGAGCGCCACTTCGCGCGTAAGGGCGTCTACCAAGTCTCTTCTGCTACAAGTGGGTTCTGTCACCTATGCCGCGCTGGGGAACTGAATGTGCCTCCGTTTGAGTATCACGCTGAAGCAAAATGGCGGGATACATACCTTACATCAACCCCGTGGAGTCGTCCTGGCCCGCTTTGCCAAATTCCACCATCCCCAAGGAAGGAGTTCTTCCATAAATTCGACATATTTCATTGCCTTCACAAAGGATGCTTTGCAGAGCTTGCGGGAAGTGCCATCGTCACAGGTTTGTTTGTTGGTAAACTTTTTTAGTGTAAGCGGTACCCAGTGAAACCCTGTATATAAAACCATATTTATATAAGCTATATAGCCCATAATCCTTTGTAAACCCATCCCCAAAAACTCCTGCCCTTCTTCAAAACTCAGGTTGCGCTGACGGATTACCACATGACAGGCCCTGGCAACTTTCAATTGCAACTGGATCGCATCTATGAGCTTCTCCGCGAATTTTCTGCAAGAACGAAGACCCCGCTACACATGGATGGGCTTACACGCAACATCCTGGCCTTCCCTGGTGACTACGAGTATCCTGTGGGGTGTCATGGTTCTGTTTAGTTGTTTTTTAGCTTTCCTGGTTTCTATTATCAATCCTTGCCGGGCAAATCGTTTATTATATAACTAACCCCCCAAATAAGGTCATGGTTCAAAGGGGCTGATACCTCTTGTGTATGCCTTTTCTTCGAAGAGTATCTGGAGAAGAAGCTGCCGGACATTGCAAATGATGATTTGGCCTATTTCTCAAGCATGCTTGATGCCTTTCAGAGTGCAAATGCATTCTTGAGAGTTCTCTACAAGAGCGGCCTTTGGTTATCGCAGGATCGTTGCCGTGCTGCTGCACAAGCGGGGTTGGATTTTGTTCGATCTTACCTGGAGGTAGCTGCCACGGCGCATGCTGCTGAGCGCACGCGTTTCAAGTTAACGCCGAAATTACATGCGATGATCCATATAACGGATCACCTCGTCTCTGGTTTGGAGCGTGGCCTTCGATGGACTCTCAATCCTTTATCCGAGAGTGTTCAAATGGACGAAGATCTAGTGGGGAAGGTGTCTTCCATTACTTGTACTGTTTCGACGCGGCAAGTGCATTTGCAAACGATCAGGAAGTACCTGACAAACTTGTGGACCCATCTGCGCCGCACGACATGCTCATGATCTGTATAGATGGATCGATGACTGCAAGAGCTTTTCGAAAAACTGATGGATTCGCTCATTTCTTGGTCTAGAAATCCGTCACCGGCCCAAATCCCCTTCCCTCAGAAGCTCCTTTCGTCTGTTGCCTATTATTTTGGGTAACTAGGTTTTCCAGGTAGAGTTTAATCCATGCACAGTTCGGGGGTTAAAGCTCAGAGCTTCAACAACTCCCAGCAAGACCCTGCACAAGAGTCTGAAGTCTTGCAGTTCCTAACACCTTCAACTAGGGTAGGTATGGGGGACCTATACAACTTTAAACTTTCATGGCTGCATGCGGGTTATGTAGGAACTGAGGGTAGCAAAAAATAAAGGTTATTTTCAAACCAAACCCCTGTAGACGCAAAACCTGAGCCAAGAATCTGGCATCCCTGCTGGAAGCCCCAGGGCTCCAAACAGCCCAATGTAGGTAACGGTTACAAACTTTAGGCCCCAATGTAGACGTCATTTATAGAGTTGGAACCCTGGGGATTTATGAGTTTTTGGCTATAGAATCCCCTACATATCCTATTGTGAAGAGTTTAGGCTATAGCTCATATGAGCCATGGACTACAGTTAGGTTGGGGGGGACCTATAAGGGGCTTAGGAGGGCCTTTCAGGAATATACCCTAACTGCAGTCCAGAGCTCATACGGCTTCAATATGCAGCGAACCTGAAACCCCCATCCTGAATGCGAGAATTTGAAGCTCATGACTTGCTGGAGGTGAGTAGCATTATATATATATATACATATCTATATTTATTTACCTATTTATATGATATTTCCCTTGTTCCCTACTAAGCCCCAGTAATTAAGATGACAACCGGAGACCCGACAAGCCTAAATCCTAAATGCCAGCTGCTGGAGGTTTGTCAACATTATCCCTGCAATGATCTGGAAATGCCTGTGCAATCCCTCTGTGTCCAAAGCGTTTCGCTTTTAAGGGTAATGGGTATCTCCTTAAAGGGGTTTGTATAATGGATTATATAGGCGACTACTATAGGGGTTAGGGGTGTAGGGTTTAGGTATTGATGTTTGGGGCAATCCCCCTTTACCTCCTGAAGCCGAAACCCTCAACCCTAAAACCCCAACCCTGAATCGTAGTGCCTATAAGTTACAAAGACTTAAACATAAACCGGCATCTTTTGACTATTTGTTAAGAAAGCTGAGCGATGTTTAGCTACTTTTTGGAGCGGTAGGATAAGGGTGAGCCTATAAACCCCATGTAACCCCTTTGTGGCCCCTATGTAACCCCCAAAAGCCAAGTATTTCTTTGATCTCAAGCAAAGCCCTGCCTCGAAACCTACGTCGCAGCGGAAGCCTTCGCAGGTTTCCCCACGTTTCGCATCGACACCTGGATGCTTAAGATTGGTCGGATCTAGGGTTTAGGAGTTAAAGGGGTTTACAGTCCAGCGGCGCTGGGGCTTATATGATCTGAGAGTTTAGGGTTTCAGATAACAACGGCTAGGTGCGCAGGAAAATCGGTCCTAACTTCCGGAGTAGCTGGTTTGGCAAGTTACTGTAGCCAGGGGTTTCCCCTGTGAAGCTGTGAAAAGGAGTCCAGCATTCACCAAGCATGCTTCAACAAAACGGGGTGTCTAATACTCGGGTACAGGATTTAGAGTCCAGGGTAAGTGCAAGTGGTCATGCTGAGGAATATCTTTTGGGGGCGTGGCAGGCTTTTACGAAGCTTTAGCGCTGGATGAACTAAGAGGCCTCGTGTAAGCTCAGATGGAACAGAACCTGAGCTGTAGGTTCGGTGGGCAGCTGTCAGGAAGCAATGCCTCTTGAAGGTACTTTAAGAAGATGATTCTGCGGGCTGTCAAAATTCAATGCCTTCTTCTTGAAAAAGCCTACATATCACAGCTAGCACTACAGGGCTCTACGCTTAGGGCTGCCTAAAGACTAGCTTTGGACGCCATCCACATAAGGTCACATGAGACCGTTGGCAGGGGGCTTGGGATCAAGGCGTCGCAGCACTTCGAGGTTCAACGTAATTACAACCTACATGGTAGCTGTTGTTATAGCTCGACTAGGAGATCTAGAGCATGAAAGGGGTGAAGCTACAAGTGCTTTAATTACCTCATTGTAACTCTGAACCTCCAATCCAAGTTCACAGGCTTTGGGGCGTGGCTTCGGAATAAAGACTTTTGAAACTTGTCGTGTGAGAGAGCATGCCGCACCACTACCCTGTCTGAACCGAAAGGGTAGTTCCCAAAATTAGGGTCCGATTTTGGCACCCCTAAATATTATAGGTGCCATCTAATTTTGAGAACAACCCGAAAGCAGCCAAGAGGCAGTGCCGTATCTCAGCAGATTCAGCATGCCTGAGGGCAGCAGGAGTTGTGTTTCTTCTTCTAGGTTTAGGGTTTAGGGCTTCTCTTCTTCTATGACAGTGTGGCACTGATATGGATCCCAAAGCATCCTAGGTACGTATATAGGGAACAGTGACATAAACCCTGCTGTAAATTCCTAGTTACAAACCCTAGATTGTACGTACCATATAGATACTTAAGGCCTCAAACCCCATAAAGCCCCTGTATTACCCTACATAACCCCTATATACCCTTATATAAACCTCAAACTACCCCTAGAAACCTTACTTTGTACCATATAGATACTTGGGATCGTTTGGGGATAAATGTCTCGTCCCAGTGTTCACGTACTAAGGGACCTTGGCCCCCAAATTCGCTTGAGTGTTGAGGGTATACTAAGGGACCTTGACCCCCCAAATTCGGTTGAGTGTTTAGGGTATACTGAGGGACCTTGACCCCCCATATTCGGTTTAGGGTTTATGGGGTATTTTCAGGGACCTTGACCCCCTAGATTAAAGCCCTTTGAAAGTAGTATACTGGTGCCTACGCCAGGACTGTTCAAGAGCCCCCGAAACCCTAGACACCTTTACAGGACTTCCTAAACCTGAAATTCGAATTTGGCGCTGCGAACTAACCCCCGACACCCCATGCAAACTCGTTCAATGTTTAATACCTGCATTGAGCTCCTTAAAATAGGTATATCACGACTCACTAGCGCAATTCAATAGTAACCACAGGGGACCTTATGGTTCTACCCGGTTATAACTTGGACTTCCCGTTACATTCTGCACGTAAACCTCAGATGCTCCAGACATGTTACCATAAAGGAAGTAGGCCCCAAATAAAAACATACTGGCGAGTGAGTTATGCGTCCTACTTTCCTAGTAGTTCTATATGTGGACCCTCTGGGGAAACTCGCTAGGTTGGGTCGAAGGACGCCACAGTTGGAGGAGCCCCACAGCCGGATTTCGGCCAACAGGCACCCGGACTCCAAGTGCCCCGATCCTAAGTTGCAGTCGAACTTGAGGGCTTAAGTTGAAGGTGTAGGGATTACAGTTTAAGATTTGGGGTTTGGGGTTCTTGGCGTGGGTGTATAGGATGTATGATTACACTTTAGGGTATATACTGACTTTAAGGCCTGGTGCTAGCTAAGGGTTAGAATTTAGGATAGATAATGGCTGCAGCGCGTAGAGGGGGCAATCAGGATTTCCTCGGCCCTCCACTGCAAGTAAAGTGGCGGCCCCCAACCCAAGGCATGATGGCCAAAAGGACCCTTAGGCTACACAGTTTCAAGGGTTCCGGAATAGGCTAAGAGGAACCTCAGGGAGGGGCTCAATCCCAGTATGGTGCTATGACGAGCACCTCATATTCCGAATCCTGCAACACGTTCCAAAGGAGATAGGGTCAAATAATTACGGGTCTCGTTTTTTGGTGGGGGTCCTGGTCCTGGAAGCAAGGATTGCAACATTCCTGGGGTGGTGTATAAGGGGGACTGCTGTTTTTGAAGCCGGCGCTTGTTCAGCTGTGCACAGTCCGAAAATGTGTAGAATAGCAGCCGCGCTGCTTCCTTTCCCTAAGCCCTAAACCCATGAAAACGTAAAAGCTGTTTGGTTCTGGGGCCATCTTATTTTACGCACTTTTGGGGTCCAGGTACAGACTAGAAGCTGAAAAGATTAAACTCCCAAAGGGTCCATACAGCTACATAATCTAGGGCTTAGAGTTCACGATGCAGGGTTTAGGGTAGGTATGAAGTATACATACGTACCCGTTCCACCAAGGTTGTCATGTGGGAGCCCCGGGAACCTCTTTGGGCACTAAGTATACTATATATCCACGTGGACCACGAAGACTCTAGCTCTTGAGAAGAAACCCTCAAACTCGGCAAGGGTCGCAGTAGAGGTTCGCCCCAGCTTTGACGTATCCTCGAGCCTGAATATCTCTCTAGGCCAGGGCCTTGGGGTCACTGTACTTACAGGTGCTACAGGGGAGTGGGGGGGGGGGCTGACGCATCAAAAAAAATGCTAAGCATCAAAAAGAAATTTGATGCGAAAATCAAAAAATGAATCTTGGCGCCCCGGCATCAAAAAAAAGTAAATAAGCATCAACAACATTTTTGAAGGCCAGAAAATAGTAATAGTAATAGAAATAGTAATAGAAATAGTAATAGTAATAGTACTAATATTCGTAATAGTAGTCAAGCTGAAACGCTCAAATTTCTTTTTGATGCTTGNNAACTTTTTCTTGATGCTTATCTTTTTTTTTGCTGATGCCTTGTCAATTTTTTTGATGCCTATGCCAGTGGGGGTGGGGTGATAGGTATTGAAAGTTGGACTATATAAACGGGGTTAGTATAAGAATCCAGCTTCCTAGTCCTCCTTTAAGCACCATTAAGTCCACCTCCACTTTGGTGTACCTCAGGTGGAACACGTGGACATTTGAGCATGGTTGAGGGTTCTTTTCCATTGTCTTTTCCATTATCCCAATATAACCCCCATATTCTATCTGCTGCAACAGTATGTTTCCCAACCCGGCGGCTTCATTACGCATCTTGTGCTTCTTTGGCTCAGAAACCGATACAACTGTGGCTGATATTTTGTCACCGTGAAAAGTGAACAAATGAGGTAAATGAGACAAAAGGCTGCATACCCGCAGTGAGCATATGGCAGCTTCCATGAATAAGTGACATCAATCTAGACCCCCACATACCCTAGCCCTTGCAATAGGGCACCGTCCAAAAAAGAATCTTCAACTTTGCCAAGCCCTTATCCTTATAAAGTTCTATATCCATTTCATTTGGCATTTCCCATGTGATTTTCTCAATTTGCGTGAACCCCATATAGGTGCCACTGAATGTCTCTAAATACTGTCAGGAGACTAGATCAAGCTTGATACGACATGGCTCACAGTTGGTGACTTAAGGATTAAATCAGGGTTCGGGGTTTCGGGTTGAGGGTTTACGGGCTCACTTCTGACTTGAGGGGATGAAGTTTAGCTGCTCAATTGGCTCACAATTGGTGACTGTGGGGCCGTTGTTTGTGAAATCTGGTTGAAGTGAGTACCCTCGCAATTGGCATGGAAACACCCCATTTGGAATACTCCGTGGTCTTGATCAGGACAATATTGGAGTTTCATGTTAGCCTGGGGGAGAGTAGTTGGTGTGTGGGTGTGTGTTTGGTACAGTGCGTGCGCGTCATTAGCAAGCATCTGATGGGATGGGAGACTGTTTGAAAATGCGCACAGCCTATGCCCTTCCAACCCCCATCCCTACACAACGAAAACATCTTGAACTTCAGCCGACTCTCGCAAATCAGGAGAAAATGCCTTGAGCGTCCTAGATCCCTAAACTGCCTGATACCAAGCCCTCACCTGACCCAAACACCCTCATATACTGGGGTTTCCCATAATGAGGGGTACCTTTTTGGGGGTCCCCATAATAAGGACTATAATATATTGGGGTCTGTATTGAGGCCTTAGGCCCCTGTAATTGAACCACACAGGAGTCGAGCGGCACAAAGCAGCTCGCAGATAGAGCCGCTCGGGTGCCGGAAGCAGTCAGAAAGATCGCCACCTGAGGTTACAGTCCTCATTAACGCGGGGCTCTAATAAGTCTATGAATAATACCTACTTGGGGCCCTAATCTATAAACAATCTCCACTCTGGGCTATTTTGGTTCCCTAGGGTAGATACTGTGAACCCATGATTAATACACCCCATCTTAAGGGCCCAAATATTAGGATACCTATTAGAATCCCTATTAAGGGGAGGGGGTTTATTAATCAGGGGTCTGGGTTAGGAAGGATTGAATGGGCTTTGAATCTGGAAGCGGTGGGTGCCCTCATCGAGATGCCAGCCATCATCCAACTTTCACTCGCTTTGATCCTGCCCTAGTGATCCAAATAGGCCAATGGGGGTAATATCTACGGACTTGAGAGCCCAACGTAGGTATTCTTTGTATACTTGGATCTGTAGAGTTCGACCCTACATTTAAAGGCCGAACCCTGATTCCGGACGAAAATCGAAGGCCACGGCACTGTGATTCACGAGCGGCATAGGGCAGTCGTTGGGTTCGCAGGCAGCTTGCGTGAAGCGGCCTGGCATTCACGGGAGCCCCAAACAAGTTCCTCTTTCTGCCGAGGATGTTCATCTCAATATAGGTTACGGGGTTCGATTCATCTGGTTAAAGAGGTTCAAACGAATAACCCCAAACCCTAACATAATCCGATTATAGGCGTTTCCGTGTTCTTTTCCATTGTCCCGATGTAACCCGAATACTTCACAAGTTGATTTGTGAATTTCTAGTTGCGAGCCCCTCAGATACTGAAACATACCTTGGCCATTCTTGCAGCTACATTGCAGATCGAGTCCGTACAGGCTGTGGCGGTTATCAAACGTTGGTTGGAACTGAGCACGACGGGGTGCCAGGCCCCCACAATCTCCCCCTTAACCCTAACCCCTGGAGCCGAAATCCTGTGGCCAATAACCCTTTAGGGTATAATCCCTATAGTAATCCTTATATAAACCCTATATAACCCCTATATATACCCTATTCTACCCCTAAACCCCAAACCCTCATCCTGTGACCAAGCTCCTAAGCCCTAAGCCTCCAAGCCCCTTCCGCCGCCTCGTTCGCAGCGCATGCCTTTGGAGGGCACAGGCGTGAAGCCTTCTTCGCAGACTACGGGGCAGTACCTCAGCAAGCTTTCCCAATGGGTCCATGTAGCTATGCGATTCATACTTGGTCCCTTAGGCAGTTCTGGGGCGGGAACACGTCTGGGCAAGTACACAGCAGACGGCCCGTGAGGTTTTGAAAAAGGAGCTGGCTGCGTTGCTGGTGAAGTCGCAGCACTGTCAAGTCTTCTTGGATGTTGCATCAAATGTGTTGCCTGCAGATTTTTCAGAGGGCATGCTTGTGTTTTGATGGCAATGAATGTTTTACACGCGCCCTAAAGCATTCTGAGAGGGATCGCCTCGTCATCTCCAAGCATGTAATAATAGTAATGGTAAAAATATTAAGGATCGTAGTGATAGTATTCACAATTGTAAGAACAGTACTAATAACACTATTATTAGCAATAACAATGGTAGTAATAAAAGTAATAGTAAGAAGCTGCGGTTATCTCTATGGGAGCTCATAGCAATTCCCGCACCCAACCTTGCCTCGGCTGGCACCCTAAAACCTAAAGCCCAAATCCTCAAACCCTAAACCTTGGAGCCTAAACCCTAAAGCTTATATCCCCAAACCCTATGGCCCAGAGCTTAAGCCTTGAACCCTAAAACCCCCAAACCCTAGACCCTAGAGCCTAAACCCTAAACCCTAAAGCCCCCAAACCCTCAACCCGAACCTTAGTCCTGAACCCTAAATCCCCTAAACCCAAGAACAGGCTGCTCCCCATGAAACTTCCCCGCGCAGGCCGTGAAATTTCCAACCTGGGGGTTGCTGCAAATTCTGAGTTTGGGAAATCAGAGCCCCTAAGATGGCTTGGTTGGGGTTGGGGAATTAAGGTTTAGGGTTGAGGGTTTAGGTTTTGGGATTCAGGGTTTAGGGTCTGGGGTTTAGGGATTAGGGTTTAGGGTTGGGGGTTTAGGGTTTAGGGTTTGGGGTTTGCGCTTTAGGGTTGAGGGTTGAGGTATGGGCCACATAAGATGGACTTCTAGAAATTTCTAGGGGGCCTTAAGGGTATACGTTAGGAGGAAATAGTGGTATAATGGGAATATAAGAGGACACTAATATAATCCCTATTGGCCCTTAAGGGTATACGTTGGGAGGACCCCCCCACCCTGTAATAGTGGGATTATAGGGATATAAGAAGACCCTCATCTAATCCGTACTAATTATCCCTTACAGTCACTGTTTCAGGGTGGGGGCTCCACCTAAGGTATACGTAGGGTGCATACCACGTATATGGGGACCCAGGAAATAAGTCTTTCAAACATAATGGCAGAGCTGTCGGCTCCTGGAACATGTCTCTTCTCTCTCAATGGAGGTATCCTTGGGGATCCCAGGCATATGCAGGAAAGGAGAACTCCAAAGCCAAAGCCGAAAACCCAAAGCCCCGAAACCGTAAGCCCTACACCAAGAAATTGCTGAAACTTCTTTGGACCAGACTCCGGTCGGCAAAGACCCTAGACCCCAAGCATGCAATGCAAGTACTTAATGCAGCCGGAAATGGAAAATATGGGTGCAGGGATGAAGTAGTGAAGAATCAAATGGACAAGAACTGTATTTGTGTGCCTCGCTAGAAAGGTGGCGAAACAAATGGCAAATAACATGGAACATGATATGGAAGCGAAGTTCAACGAAGGCTTTGCCTGAACAACTGGTTCAAGATTGTTGGGCACATTATACTACGCAACAAACGATTGCTATCATATACGAGTCATAAATTAAGAAGCTGCATGGATGCGTTCGACTTTGGAGCTACCAGAACCCTAAACCCTAAACCCTAAACCCTAAACCCTGTATTGGAGAGGCCTGGGGACTTGGCAGGTGCCTAAGCAAGTATACTCATGACTCCTATATGAGCTATAGTCGAAACTCCTAGTATCCCCCTTAAATGGAGAATCAAATGGAAAAGAAAATGGAAAATGAAATGGAAACTGGGATTATACAGGGGGTTATAGGGGTTATAGTTTAAACTCCTAGTATCCCCCTTAGTAACCCCTACTATAGTCCCCTATATACTCCCCTATATCTACCCCCTTTAAGGAGTTTAGACTATAGCTCATATGCCGCATGTAGTAATGAGACTGGTAACGTGTACTTTCAACCCTGAAAACCGTAGAAGAACCTCAACTATTCCGACTGGCAACCTACTCTTCAAGTGTAATCCGCACGGCCGTCAACGATGTTGCAAGGCTACAAGGCCAGGACTAACCGGCTTAAGATCTAAGGTTGCCCAATGAAGATCCAGAAAGTCCAATATCCCCCAATTAGGGAACATATATACCTTGAACAATACCAGGGTCTCTTAGATTTTTAAAGTACATTACCAATTGAGGGACCTTGGACATTCCGGGTAATTAGGATCTGCCACAGTTGTGATGGAATTGTGAAACCGACAAGCCTATGTTTAGAGCTTATGGCTCAGGGACCTACCGACCTGTTAAACCGCACGCCCTTAACCTTCAATCTTGGCCTACTTTGTCTTGTTTATCAGTCAAGGTTGGGTTGCACCTATCTTGCCCTGCTTAAAGTAGATAGAACATGAGGTTTATGGGGATCCTTTTTTTGACTTTGGGGAATTGCATATTCCATCTACTCACGGGGGGCCAGACAGCGAAGCCATGATTGATCCCAATGACGTGAACTTCAGCTGGGTAGGGTTTGGTCTGAAGTGGTGGGGGGTGTGGGGGGTTCCAGAGAGAGGGGTTCCCTACATCACCCCGAATACACTATGATCCCTCTTATAAGGACACCAACCAGGGACCCCTGATTGGTGTCCTTACACTGCTTAATGTACCAATGACAAATCTTTTGGGTTCAAATGACAAGCACCTCGAGCCATGCTAGCCCTGGATACTCTCTGCATCACACATCCCAAAGGGTCCATACAGCTGTATAGCATACTTCATGTCCATAGAAACTACTCTAAGGCCCGAAGAGATACTCTGATACAACCACTCTAGCCAGGTAGATGCTAGACTACAACCACTCTGGGGCCCAAGTAGTATTATAGTCCCCCTAAAATAGATGGAATATGGCTTTGGGTATAATGTAATAAGATCCCCATATACCCCATATTCTATCTACTTAAGCCTTGTGCGACGAAGAAGCAGCAAAGGGTGGAGCTCCAGGAGCATACTTGCAGTGTCTGGGTTCCTTTGATCATGCACCAAACCCCCTTCGAAGTTCAGGGTAGGGTTTAGGGTTTGGGGTTTAGGGTCTAGGGTTGGCATTATGTGGGGATTCTGCATATGGGGACTTTATAATATGTTTTTTGGGGACGAGAGGGTTTCTATAGGGATATCAACTCAGACACATTAACAAGAAACCCGCACATATATATATATATAGACAGATCCCGTTTGCCAGGAAAGTAGGTTCTGGGTAAGTTCCATGCTACTTTCGGGGGCGCCTAAACACCCTAAACTCTAAGCCCTAAAAACCCGATAGTCCCCCTTAAGTAGATAGAATATGGCTTTGGGTATGTTATAATAAGATCCCCACATACCCCATATTCTATCTACTTAAGGGGGAGTATAGATCCTAAACCCTCTACTTCAGGATATTTAGCAACATGGACCCTTTGGGCTAACTTGGTCAGCCCATGAAGTCCTCCCTGTTTGCACACATGGGCTTTTTTTAGGTAGGGAAGCTCGCTGTCCTCGTGCAAAATATGGGGTTTTGGGTTTTGGGTACCCTTTACAGGGATAATAGGGGTTATATGGGGTTGAGGGTCTAGGGTACCCTTTAAAGGGATAATAGGGGTTATTTGGGGATTAGGGGTTAGGGGTTCCCAAAAATTAGGAATACCATTTTGGGGGTTCCTATACTATGGACGACCATATTTTGGGGAGCACTGGTGTAGAAAGCCTCCCAATGCCCAAGGGCTTCAGAATTTCAAGCTTGCACCCCTAGGGCTGTACCCCCTGAGTTTTGGGATCCTTTGAAGGTACTCTAGGGGACTCCATTGGCTCATAGAAGGCCGAGGCGCGCAAAGTACCTTGGTCCAAACGCCATGGTCACAAACCTTGGAAAAATTCGGTGTGGGGTCTTGGGCCTACCGGATGATATGTACAAGACTGAGTATAATCAGCAAGATTATCCCCCTAGAGGTAGTATCAACCTATACCCTCGATGCCCTGGTTCAATTGTTAAGGCCACTACTGTAGATTCTAAGCTCGAAATATCGCAGTGCTTTGCCCCATGGTCAGGATGCGTCAGCAAGACAAGGGTAACAAATAGGAACGGTCCAACCAACAGCTCCAAATGCTCAAAATATCATGCGGCATCAAAATATTTAAAGTCTTCAGGAACCCATTTGGCCCCAAATTAGATCCTAATCCCAAAAAAGGCGCCCTTAAATATTCTGGAACCCTCAGATGAGTCCAAGTGGCCCAGAAAAACCTCCGTTGCTTCTATGGCTTGGTTTAAGTATACGAGACAGGGCCTAAATGAGCTATAGTCTAAACTCCTAGTATCCCTCTTAATAAGCCCTATAGTAATCCCCTATATAATCCCCTATATAACCCCCCTTTAAGGAGTTTAGACTATAGCTCAAATGAATACACTACTGTAGGGCTTTGTGGAATGTTGCGCTGTAGCTACTGATACGACATTTGCTTCAACATTTGTAGGGATAATATGTTTACGTCTTGGGGACACTATTTCAGCTTCATACCCTGCGCTCAAACGGGCCCTTTCTCAAGACGCTAGCTTTCATACAGGAATACCTGCAAGCAGAAAGGCCTTCAGAAGCAGAACCGAAGCCCTCCCCAGTCATTCACCTAAAGGGTCGAAGTGCCCGACGATTGTTTAGGTTGGACCCAAATTAGCTATATGTGAGAACATCCTGTTTTGGTACTTGGACCGCCAGGGTTAAGTTGCAGATGCAAGCCACCAGGTGGTCTACGGTCGCCTCATACCCCTCGAGGCACCGTACCTTGCTTCTGCTGCACACGCTTCTTCCGTCCGCATGCGGTGGGCGTACAGAATGCCACAAGTGATTGGGCTTGGCGGCTTCTTGCTCTCGGGCCCACCGCTATAACAAATCATCACAACTGTCGTCGTCATCCTCATAGGACATGGGTACATGGCAGTACTCCTAACACACCAACCGCAGCTGAGTTGCAGGAGTAAAGCTAGCAACAGTGGAATGATTCCTGAACTGCAGACCCTTGTGCCTGGAGATATACCTGGCAACGATCTATTCAATGGAGCAACTTCTCATTGAAAGCTCGTGTCTTGGGCAGTGTCCTTGAGTAGCAGTAGCAGGGCTTTGGGCTTCGGGCTTAGCACCGATGCAGGATCATGCTACACAGCTCAGGAGCTGTGGACGCAGGATCTAGGATGATAGAACCACAATTTACAGTCGCAATGTTGATGGGACTGAACTTGCTGGCGGTTAGTAGGGAATAGTATATATTATATTCCTTACTCGCTACTAACCACCAGTAAATGAATAGGGGGCCCAGTGTACACCACAGGATGCCTGAATATCAAAGGGACTCCCCCAAAATTCTGGAAACTGCTTGACCAGCAAAAAGCAGAGGCTCGCGAAGTCTGGCCCAAATTCGTATATCTTTGACCCCTACCCTAAACCCGAAACTGCGGTAATCAGCAAGAAAGAGGCCGAAGTGAGAATGCAGAGCTGTAAGGCTAAAATGCTCCTCTTACCTTACTGGGGCTTAGAAGGGAATAAGTGAATATATTCTATTATCGGGATTATATAGGAGTATAGTCCCCGTTAAGTAGATAGAATATGGGGTATATGGGGATCTTTTTGTAATCTACCCAAAGCCATAGTCTATTTTACTAAAATAAGGACCTCGAATATCCCCTGAAGCGCATAGAAACCTAGTTGGGCAAGCTAACCGTGTAATGTCGGGATGTAAGTACCACACCATTCCTGTCTGGATACCAGACTCCATGCCCTCTTCAAAAAGGTGGAACCCTCTTTGTCCCTGACCATATTTTCCCCCTTGCTCGTCTCACGGTCTGGGGGGGGGTCCGTGCAAACATGCTGATTTCGGTAAACCGTCCACCATAATCCTCGATATACCTTTGGTTGCCGGGAAGCTTGGCAATGGCTTCCATGCGGGGAGCCAGCGCACGCAGAAAGATCCTCCAAAGCGTGTTGTGACGAAGCCTACTATAGTGACCTTAGAACTAATCACCAGCATTAGGGGTTCTAAACTCCTTATAAAAGAATATGGCATAGTTAAGGTATTTCAGTTGGACATCCACCATGTCATTGGCATTTTTTTTGAGGGGGCCTAGGCCTGGAGATTTCAAATTGCAAGTTGCGCGTTGTGGTTACCGCACCGCAAGCCTACATGGTACCCCAAAAGGACAATGCACACGGTTTTAGGGTAGCTAAAATGGAGCCCCAATGAGACACCGCAAAAAGCACGGTCATTGTGAAAGCTGGCTGCGCGGGGGTTCCATGTGAATTCGAGACTCGTGGAGGTTTGCCTAAGAGATGTGGGTTTGGGGATATAAAATTTATAAGGTATGCTGGATTTTCAACCTGAATAGAGGCCCTTAACCCTCAACCCTCACAAAATGGGTAGGTGGCTTGCGGTTTGACTCTGATGCTCTTACTGGAGCGTCCGGGGGAGTGGTGGCGTGGACTCCTGCATTAATCCGTTAATTCCTCTGTACCAAGACCCTCCTCGTAGTAGTTGGTATTCATAGGCCTAAATAGAAGGTAGTTGGAGGTTCTAGGTAATCACCTAGACAAGTCGCGACATTCAGCCCCCCACTGCCCCTCAAGGACCAGTAAGTACGGAGTCATGCCTGCTATCTGCAAGTTGGGTAATAGGTGGCTTCGAACCCTGATGACGGAATAACTATGGAAGTGAATCGCTTGAATCATAAACATATAAGCCCAGCTATGAGCAACTGAAAAGCACTTTTCTTCAGATGTTCAGACAGACGCTAGTGGCCATCTTTGGAGACCTTCGCTGAGTGGGTCATGCTATTTCTCAACCTCTGTGAGTTCCACCACAGTTGGAGCTAAATTGCCCGGGAACTTGCTGAATGGTCAGCTTGAGATGTTGGGCTTGCAAATGGTTTGCAAGGTCCCCAGAAAGTCCAATATCCCTGAATTCGGGAATATAACTCAATGCATATTTTAGGACCCTAGTACTGCAATTTAGGGCGTGCTCCTGAATTAAGGGATATTGGACTTTCTGGGTCATGCGCCGGGATGGGGGTTTAGGGCTTGTACTCCTGATTGCAAGATGGATATTTTGGGTCTAGTGCGACTGTTTGTTGAAAGAGGGACCAATGAATGTGTCATGACATGCTTGCTGTCAGTACCAAAATAGGGTCCAAAGTACTCAGGTAGCACGGTGTTAGCTACCGAATATTGCAGTCTCACTGGTCTTTGGTACCAGCAGCCCCATTGATCAGCACTTGGGTCAAAGGGGATCAGTACTAACATCGTCCCCTTCACTGTCTTTGCCCAAAGGACCTGGTTGGGAATACTGAGAAGCAGATCTAATCTGCGACTCACATGGAAGGTGTGAAACGTCCCTTGCCTGTCTGACCTGCATAGCCACCATCCCAGATGACCCCAAGCATGTTGATGAGATATGTGGGCTGGCAAGACGTCCATTTTCTGTTGGGCATTGTGGGTGAAGCATGAGATGTCTGACTTTGGGGATGGTGCTGACTCCTAAAAGAACAGCCCGGGTCCACATGCACCACATAAAAGCGACTCCTCGGCGTTCTTCACCAGAGGAACGGTACACTCTGCTGGATAGCACTCGGCAGAGAGCCTCACAACCAGCTTGCAGCAGCTTTCAACTATTCATTGCCCTTAGCGCTTTGGGAGTTGTACAGTCAGTCCCCAAGGCAAAGTAAACGACAATTGACGTTGGTTGCAAAATTGGATCCATCTCAGCGCATAGCAACTGGTTTCATTGCCCCCCCCCCACCCCAACTAAGATTCCACCTGAACATGAGCCCCATGAACACTACCATTTTTTTTGACACGGATCCATATGATGTTTTATGTTGGCTTTGGGGAGGTATCAGGCCCAGATATCTAGTCAGCCACTTCCTCAGCAGGAGTGTGCTGTCTTGTGTATATGCAGACTCCTATTTCTGAGAAAGGAAGGCGTATGCTACAGCCACTTGGAATCAAGCCACCATCTATCTCGCGCGCATAGGAGGTCACCAGTTTTCCTCGCTTGTGGGCTTGGGTTTGCGGATTAATGGATATGATAAAGGGTTTACTGGAAACAGCTGGGTATATGGGTAGTTCCCAAAATTATGGGCCCTTTTGGTTATAGGTTATATTGCGGCACCTATTATCTAGGGGTACCAAGATGGAACCCTAATTTTGAGAACCACTCGGGTATTGCTCAAGGCGTGGGCTTGGTGGGCGTTGAGGATGTGTGGATGGAGGGTTTGGGTTTAGGGTTTAGGGTTCATTGATCTGGGGATTGATCAAGGTCTGGGAATACAATACAAGCACTTCTATTTCCATTTTCCAATTTGTTTCCCATGTGATTCTCCATTATCCTGAAACCTGCCCTGCTCGCCGTCCTTTTTCATGCAAATTTGCATGAGCGCGGAGGCCTGGGACGCTGGACTTGCAAGGGCCATCGCCGCCGCTCCTCTCGTACTGCTGGAGGGTCAAACGGCTCTGCGGCTGCTTTCTCAGAAGCTCGTCCACAAACAGGGGATCCTTCTCGGTTGTGGACACGAGCTTTGCCAGCTGTCCTTCCGGAGGGATGCGAGCCCATAATTTTTCCAAAAGGACCACGGAACCCAGCGCAACTCCCTCCATTTCTGCTGCCAAGTTTGAAACTTAAACCCTGAAATGAAAAGCTTACATCTACAGCACTTGCAACGTTTGCGGCAACAATTTCGACCATATGGAGCCCTTGGGCTCCAGTTTCCAAATTATGGGTTCTGGGTTCCATATACACTATAGTTACATAGGCCTGTAACCTACTGTTTAAGTAACTGGAAGCCCTAGGGCTGTATAGCTCAATTATCCCCCTGAATAACCCCTACACTACTCCCCTATGTAATCCCCTAAAACCCTAAATCCTACACCACAAACCCTAAACCTTAAACCCTAAATTCTTTGGCCTTAGGCTACACCTGAAGTAGAGCTGGGGTTTCCAGGTTTCAGGCCGAATGCAACGGCCCTAGGGTTTACAAATGTAGGGTTTGGGGTTTAGGCTTTTGGATGTAGGGTTCTAAGTTTAGGGTTTTAGGCTTCGAGTTTGGGATTTTGGGTGTAATTGCGAATACCATTTTCAACTCTCCCTAGGGATCTAAGTATACATGTAATACCAACATTGGGCCCTAAAGGTCGTAAACGTTACCTGCAGTGGGCTATCTGGATCCCTCGGGTCTATTTGAGGGACTCCATACCATAATTCAACAAGAAATCTAGAAATAATAATCTCGGCAATTTTCAGATCTCTACATGAGATCTAGTTTGGGGCTTGGGGTGTCTGCCTGGCACGCGGTATGTGCTCTCCCAGTTATGAGCTGGGTAATACGGAAGGTACAAGGTATAATAGTTTGTTGTTTCCGAGAAAGCTGCAAGTAAAAGCTAAAAGCAATGCAGCCTGGGAGACCCTCCCTGTGTTGGTGGCACTGGCCGTTGTGCTGACAATGGCTTTAGAATGGCCTGTCAAGAAAACTATGCAACGCTGAGGAACTGGTAATTGCAGGACAAAGAAGAAAGAATGGCAGACCCCTACTTATCCGCTTCTGTTCGGGAGAGATCCCTGGATACGAGAAAAGCAAACCTCTGTTTCCATGATAAGCTCTGAGTTTCCTGCAAAGTTGCATGGATTGGGTCAAGACGCTGAGGGACCAGTAATATTGGAGCGTTTATAGGCTTGATTTAGCGCCAAAAAATACATGCATCCGATCAGCTGCTCGGTGATTCTAGATCATATGGAGTGACGAGCGCGCAGTGGGCTTCAAGTATGCAACAGCTTCGCGCCGCCTATGCATTTACCCTCCCTTTCGAGAACCCCCTATCGCCTGTCCCAACACTTTCGTCCACTGGCTGGCCATTGAGTCTAAAAGCAGCATGGATGTTCGGAACCAAACCCTACACCCTCAAAAGGGACCCTGGGTCCCAAGCCCGCTAATCACGCTAATCTAACTCCTGAAGCTGCTTGAAAACCCATGAAAAAAGAAGATGAGTCCTCGGGTTGAGGGTTTAGGGCCCCCCTACCTCCAAGACATATGGTTGCAGGCCATAGTTGCAACCATAAACTCCAACCTCCTCTTCAAACTCTAAACCCTGATCACTGACTGGAACCCCAAAAGTATGTGGAAAACTGGCCTTTTGGGCTCCATTTGTGTTTAATATAGCCCCAGTATAACCCAATATAACTCTAACATAGCCTTAATACAAACCCAGTATGGGGCCGTGGGCCATCATTCTACGTAGTCTTGGGGTGCAGGTCGCCTAAACCTGCAACTCTCTGAGCACTGATCCCGAAACACTACTTCAGAAGATCTGGGTTGCTGTTAAGGAGCTTAAATTAAGTTACCATAATGGGTGAATGTAGGGGTATATAGGGTATACAGCCGTCCTGAATCCCGAAAGTAGTTAAAAGAAAAGCCCCAAACCCTTAAAACACGCCCGAAGATTATCATTCTACATACTTTTGGGGTTCAGGTCCAGGTGCCTAAACCCTGAACCCTATCTAGCCCTATGTTATCCCTGTATCACCCTAGTACTTTCCATTTTCTTTTCCATTGAGTCCT
>CAJNIZ010012492.1:87299-100756 GCA_905231905.1 Symbiodinium pilosum | reverse complement strand
GGGTTTAGGGTTTATGGTTTGCGGTCTAGGGTTTAGGGTTTAAGGAGGTAGTATTGGGATGATATAGGATAATATAGAATATCTGGGGATCATGGAAAAGAACATGGAAACTACTACAATGGGTTATATAGGGTGTTATGGGATGGCTAGAGGGGCTCACCAGGAACATCAGGGAGACCTAGTTTGAAGGGGCTTCGTGTTGCAGGATTCAGGCTTAGAGTTGAGGGTTCAAGACTTAAGCAAGTGTCCCAGTGTTGTCAACATAATGGGGCCCTTTTTTCCTGGGGGTTGAGTGAATTTGCAGCAGTGCGTTTCTTCTTTAGCCTTTTTAGATCAATTTCTTCGGGGCTGACCGAAGCCTAGTGCGTGAAGGGAAGAGCAGCATATCTTACAGTGAAATCTCAGGTTTGCGAGGTTGAGTTCAAGCTTTGTGTTAACCACACTACACTACACTCCTGGGGATTAAGATGGGAAACCCCAGATGGGCCCTGTCTGGGCTGCAATCAGCTTCAACAAGCTCTTTATGGGGTTCCTAGTTTGTTTGAGGGGAGGGTCATGGTTGTGGAAATCCTGTTAGAATTCCGAAGTCCCGATGGTTATAGTGGCTGCTGCACCGCAAATCAAAAGTGCCTCTCGAATACCCAAAGAGCCGGATACCTCTTAATTAGCGAGTCATGTAGACCCCTGATTAATAACCAGCCTCCTTTTAAGGGCCCTAATATTAGGATCCATATTATAATTCCCATTAAGGGGGGGTTATTAATTAGGGGTCTACATCAAACCCAACACCCTAAACCCTAAACCCAGCCATCCTAAGTAGTCTCATTCAGGGTATATTCCCTCGTGTCACCTCGAAGCTTGTTCGGTTTTTGGCTGGGATACCACATAAAACTATGGTCCATGTTCTCTTGTGGGGTTTAGGGTTTAGGGTTTGTGGGTTTTAGTAGATTAGAATCAAGAATATGTGTTTTTGAGATTAAACCCCACTACAAATGCGAAGGGTGCTGCCCCCATGATTGGAATTTCAGCGCTTCTGACTTCGCATTTGCCCAGAGAGCCCACTTAACCTTGATCGGGAACATACCTTAGGTGGACCCCCCACCCAGTAATAGTGACTATAAGGGATAAGAGGGATTCTACTAGGATCCTCTTATATTCTTACTATACCACTATTACAGGGTGGGGGGTCCTCCTAAAACATACCGTAAGTGATACTGAGATGCCTAATGATTTGCAGTGTTTTCCTTAGCTCAGGGGTCTTGAGCTCCCTAGGCAGATCCTCTGGGTTGTACTGGCTATTCGCCGTTAGGAGAACAAAGCCTTGCCTGTGAGCCTTAACCCTAAACTCTGAAACCCCAAAACCTAAAACCTTAAAAAAACCTTTCAGGACTTAAAGGCTAAAATTCTTACTTTGCTAGGGATAGCATTCCTGCAAAGGAAAAAGATCCTAGGGTGTAGGGTTTAGGGTACAGACAGTTCCTGTCTCAGGCCACGAGTCGTGTGAGGTACTTTCATGATTAGGCTTGCTAGTGCAACATTAAGAGTGGACATAGGGGCCCCTTTTTGGTAGTTTTGTATATCCCCTAATAAGGAACCCATGTCCAGTATTAATTGGGTAATATTGATTGGGTCATATAAGATTACGTAGGGGTTGAATAAGAGTGATGATCGCATAGGGTCTATGGTTGCGCAGTGGACAATCAATTTCATTCCTGCACAGCAACCTGGACAATGACGGATGCGTTTGTAGGGTTTATTTCAGGGTCAACTCTCTTGCAGCAGAATGCCAGTCCAAACTGTACCATGCTTGATAGCTGTAGGCCAGTGCCCGGCCTGAAGATATGAAGCTTCTACCCGTTAGCCCAAGAGCAGTGATTGCAATGCTGCCCAGGAAGTTTTTCTGAACGATCGTACTCAATGCCCCGAACCCTTTAATGTAGAAGCCTAAGCACCACTATTGTGGTGCTAAATTCTTTGCAGAAATATTGTTTACGATGCCTCAAATAGGTCTGGCAATTATTTAGGCCCCTATATTACTCTGCTGTTTTGAGGTACATGGTGACGGGGTTTCGTCCCCTTACTGCGGTACTGTCCGTTTTCTGGACGGTGCTGGGCACAGTCTTCTGCTTCGAGCGAAGCGTTCCTCAGCCGCCAGAAGACCCAAAGGTTCCATGTAGCAACATGGTATATCCTTAGGGCCCAAAGGCGTTGCCGTATAATTACTTCAGGGGCCAAGTATATACCATTTCGCTACATGGACCCTTAGAGGATGCTGCAACCCATCCGCGCAATCCCTTCCCCTAATAATCACCCCCCCTACCCCCTACCCTACTGGTTGATGTTTTCCTTTAATATATCCTGGTCTTATATTAGGAGACTTATCGTGGGATTTGTATGCGGAATCCTGCATGTTTGACCCCACTGTGAGGACTGCCGGTTGAAGACACTTGTCTAATATCAGGAGGGCTTCCAATCACCAGCATTATCTGCATCATATACGGATTCAATTCCCTTATACCAGGAAGCAGGAAGTATGCCGACCTGTTTTTGCCTCCAAACTTCTGGCCATCTGTGATGAGGAGAAACAACCGCCACTCATGTATCATCCGCAAGTGACCAGTAAAAGCAGGCCACGCAGCCATGTGCCCAGACCTACTGTAGACGTCCTTTATTGTGCTACACGAAAGGGTTTTGGGAAGAGGGCTTGTCAAGCCACCCACCCTAAGCCCTAAACCCTAACTCCCCGAAAGCCCAAAACCTTAACCAACACAGGAGTTACAGGAGGAGGACCTTAGGCCACCATACGTCCTATCAGGATCATCCTCCTGGTTCTTTGCTCCAGCATCGCAAGTGCAAATCTGCCGTGTCCAGAAGTACACAAAGGGTCCATGAAGGTACATGGCATTATACTTGGGCCCTACAGTTGCGATATTGGATCCTTTTTGGGCCCTAAGTATATAGGATATAGCTAGAGGGACCCTCTGCGGGTACCTACCACGATGGCTAACAGCCCTCTTCCTGTTCTCATACTTATTCAGACAAACAGCACAGCTAACTTTCGGACCCTTTGGCCATCATCTAGGCCTACTCATAGGTAGTTGGGCGTGGGAGAACAGGTTACAGAGAGGATCTTGGGGTTGGAAAGGTACTACTGTAGGGATCCAGTCCCCCATCATTAGTGAGATTGGGACCCCACCCCATCCCTTCATTTCAAAGTTGTCCTGTGTCCTAAGGCTTATTGATCCATCACAGCATGAGGCATTCCCAACTAACATACAAACTCATCTTCGCCCGTTTGAAATGACAACCTCTTCCCCCTAATGATGAAAGGCAAGTGATATTTCTTCCTGATTAAGACCCGACACCTAAACTCTAAACTTCAAATCGCTTTTCTTTATGATTGAGTCCATCAAGACTCTTCGGTCTGCACCGTGTTTCTTTCTGATTAGTATGAGGAGGGTAAACGGACCAGGCTCTAGCGTACTAGAGCGGGCTGTAGCATTGCAAGGCTTTTCAACTGCTTGCCAGCCGAAGCTGCCGTGGCCTCAGGGTTTTCCTCGACTTTCTTAGGGTTTCAGGGTTGTGCCCTTAACCCTAAACCCTGTGGGTTTTGGGGGGGTCCGCAGGCTGGTTGCAAAAGTGTTCAGGGAGGGGCCTCGATCAAACAAAGACCACTCTTGCAGAATCGTTCGTATTTGCGGTCCCCAAGAGGGGGATCCCATTGTTTGCAAGTGCCTAAACCCTAAACCCTAAACCCATACAGTAACCCGTACGTAAACCTTCAAGGGTATTCTCGACCAGATATGAGCGGGAATGAGCGCGATGGCATATCACTATTCTGTGGAGCTCGTTTTCAGAAACTCCGAACAGGACTGTGGATATAGGTGGGCGCTTGGCTACCAAATCCGCAGCCCTAAAATCCCGAAACCCTAGAGTGCAAAGCGTTTCGGATTTGGGTAGTTTCCGACATATTCTTTGGGCTTCGAGACCCTTCCTGAGGACGCCTTTAGGACACGTTGGGAATTGGAACCTAAGGTCCTTTTCAGAGTTTAGGGTTTAAGGTTTAGGGCTTTGTGAACGAACTTTCGGGGAGGAGGAGTTTTGGGGATCCCCGTTCGGGGGTCCTTCTGAGAAGCTCCTATTTCACCAGGATGGCGCTTGCTTCTTTTGTCTTGCTTTCACATGATCCGCTCTTGGATCGTTCCCTTCCCCCTAGACTTAAACCCTAAGCCCTGAATCCAAACCTCAAACTCTAAACCCTAAATTCTAAAATCCTACACCCTAAATCCTAAACCTAGACTCCTAAACCCTAAATCCTAAGTCCTAAATCCTAAAATCCCAGATTATAAGCCCTAAACCCTAACACGGCTTTGGAACCCAGAGGTCTTGGCTTGGGCATACACCCTTTGACCCTACGATTAAAAATGAAATGACACCTGGGATTGTACCAATCTAATCCCCCCATACAACCCCCTTTAAGGAGTTAACCCTAAACCCTAAACCCCCTTTAAGGAGTTTGGACTAGAGCTCATCGGGCGGCCTCCCCAAATCTGGGATACCTTATTGAGGGGTCCTCAAATACGGATCATAGTATTTTGGGGTTTTGAGCAGGCCACTGGCTGTAGTCCAAACTCCTTGAAGGGGTTATGTAGGGGATTACTTTCGGGGTTGTTAAGAGGATGCTGGGAGTTTATATATTAACGCTTATGATTTAGGGTTGGAGGGTCTGGGGGACTTAGTGAGCGGGCTAAGTGTCGGGAAAAACTGGGTCATTGCATATATACCTGCTAAGTTCCAGTGGCCCTTCAAGCCTACCCACAGCTGGTATACCAACAGCTGGCAGGTGTCTGGTCCAAGCACCTAGGCGATGACATCGTGAAGCCCCATGGGCCTTATACATGTGGATCCAAGTTGGGCCCCCTTACTTCCTAGAAATTACCCAATCGTAGTATAGGGTACCTTGAACCCTAAACCTTAAACCTTTACCACCTTTGGGGCTTTTAGTATCTAGATCCTCCAAGGGGTTTGAGCTGAAGTCTGAGGTGTCAATTGCGAGGAACCAGAGTCCTCCGACTCGGAGGCTGGTTTTAGGTTTTAGGGCTTATGGCCTAGGTTTGGGGCCCAGGGCTAGGTTTAGGGTTTAGGGTTCAGGGTGTCTCACTGAGGGGGTGCGCTGGTGCTGGAAGCACCCAGGTGCGCACCCTGACTTGCAGGAGTCCACCCCCGCTGGCGCTCCACCCTTGCCTCGACCTTTACCGGTTTAGGGTTCTCTCGCACTCTTGATCGTGCTCCTGTCTTCTTATTTGTTTTTTGCACCTGTCTAGACCAGGCGGGTGCATGGTTTGGGCTGGGTCTGGCTCGAGGCCTCTTGTGTTTATTCAGATTGAACCGTGCCTGGAGGCCTTCGAGCCTTGAACCAGGTGGACCTGTCCCATCTAGACGGGTGTAAGGTTTGGGTTCGAGTTTGGGTCTGGCTCGAGCCATCTAATTTTCTTCAGATGCCACCCTGGCTGGATGCCTTCAATCCTGAACAAATGAACCTATCTAGGGCAGGTGGATGCAAGGTTTGGGCTGGGTCTCTTCGAACCTTCAACCAGGTGGACCTGTTCAGACTAGACGGGTGCAAGGTTTGGTTTAGGGGCTGGCTCGAGGCCTCTAGTTTTCTTCAGATGCCACCCTGGCTGGATGCCTCCAATCCTGAGCAATTGGAGCAGGTGGGTGCAAGTTTAGGCTGTCTGACTCGAAGCTTTTTGTTTCTTAAAGATAAAGCCTTGGCTGAAGGTCGTCAAGGCTTGAGCCACGGAGGCCTGTTCACGTGGGGTTCAGGGTTTAGCTTTGATCTGGCTCTAGGCTTCTTCAAATCAACCCTTGAATCACGTGTACCTGTCCAGTCTGGGAGGCTGTAAGAGGTCATTGAGCTGGGTGCCCTAAAAGAAAAGAGTTGTTTGGGGGCTGGGGTGGCTCTGGAGGCCCTGGGGGCCTCATTTGGGAGCGGCCCAGGGCTCACTCAGTTTAGGGTTTTGCGCTTAGGGTTTAGGGTTCAGGGTTTAGGGCTTCAGGTTCAGGGCTTAGGGCTTGGGGTTCAAGGCTGAAGGTACAGATGTGGGGATTTCAGTGACCAGGGTTTGAGGCCTAGGTTCAATGACATACTCTTTCTCAAGCACTGTAGGAGATGACAAATATATGATGTAGACATGAGTATCTGTATGGGCGTACACACATATGTTCCTGTACATGCACATCGGCTTATCAAAGCGCATAATTTTCCGTGTATATATAAATTAAGCAAAGGAGTCTGTACGCAGAAGGTGTGCAACAACTGAGATGTTGCTGGACTTCGCTGGGCAACGGAAGAAAACGTATCATAGTCTTTGGGCTCAAGGTTATGGCTCAGGGTTCTTAGAAATGTCCTTGCGCTACATCCTCCTAGAATGTTTGCAGGTACATGAGGCCTTCCATACACCGGGGGCCCAAAATGGACCCAATATGTAGTACAGCATGGTATGGTATAGTATCGGGTCGTATAGTATACGGGCGGACCGTGTAAGTGAAACCCCTCACTTTTGCAAATCCAATACCCCCAGCCTTCTCCTGAGTGTCCATACGGGTATATGTGGTAGATGCGTGTGGTTCAGCGAGGCTCCTATCTAAACACTTTGAGCCCCAAGTAACTAGTAGGGGGGTAGGTTGGGGTAGGAGTGTGGGGGAATCCATGAGCACATGGGCCCCAAGCCTCAAAACCCCTTACACCTAGACCCTAAACCTTTTAACCCCCTGGATTTCACAAGGTGAGCTCCGAATACTCGGATGGAGCAAGTTTGAGCCTTGCTCACAGCGCCGCCTCTATCCGCTCCAGCTGAGGTGTAGCGACTCTTCGGCTCATATGAGCTATAGTCTAAACTCTTTAAAGAAGGGTTACATAGGGGAGTCTATAGGGGGTTATTCAGAGGAATAGTAGGGGTTCAGACTACAGGTCATACAACTTTTGACCAGTGGTGAAGAATCAAGATGGACAAAAGGTTGGAAAAACCATGAAAATTCAGATTCTATGGTTGATAGGGCTCCGGGTTAGATAGGACAATCCCGGGTACAACGCGGCGATATTCTACGGATTCCGATAGTCTCTGAGAAGTGCTAGTACAGAAGAATAGAGGCTTGCGTGATATACTCACCTGGGTTCAGGGTTTAGGGCGGAGCGCCCACAGGGTGTGTGGTTCAAGGATTTTGCGTCAATGGAGCTATGACTACTCCAAAAATTCCAGAGCTGTGTCCTTCTAGATAAGAAGAGGAAATAAGGAGTTTGGTACCTCAGCCTTACAATAGCTTCCGAAGGATCCTAGAATTATCATATGGTCATAAGAGGGGCCTGCTTTAGGGGTTCTGGGTAGGGCCATTGGGTTATTTTCTAGGGCTGTGGGAGACTTCCAAGGACTGTCTATGTGTTATGTATTGAGATTCATTTTGGGATGGACTTTTGGTTCCCACCTGGAACCCTTTGACATGAGGAGGCGGTTGTAGAAGTGTTTCAAAGACGCTGCTGCCTTCTCAGCTGCTGCCTCTAGAACATGTGCTGTTCAAGGCAGCAACTTTCGCGCGACAGGGCAAAGTCATGCACACTTCCCCATGGTAGGGCACCTGCAAAGTGTGAATAGCAAATCTTGGCAAATATGTTGTCAGATTGCACCGTAGGCATTACAGTCCTATCTGCATGTATCCACTTGATGAACATGTTATACCTTCTCCCCCTACAGACTTCTGCAGTGTCTGGCCTGCCACGAGCAAGGTTCGCCTCGTTGCTTACATCCAGATACGCTAAAGCAAGACTTTGCGAATCTCAGAACTTCTCGGTTTAGGGCTTCAAACGCTCCAGAGCAGCTAGACGGGTAGTGACAGGCCGGGTTGTAAAATCTGATGCATATAGGTATGATGTAGTCATTGCGCCAGTGAGGCACACATGAGCCTCCAATAATTCTCAAGTCGGAATGAAAAAGTGGAGTCCTCAAATTCCTGCACATTACCATTTTGTAGTCTTTTCTGTACTGGAACCCAATATCATTTGTTTAGATAATACCTCAGCAAGCCAGCCAAAGACCTGTACATCCCTAAGCCCAGAGCCCCTAGGAAGCCCAGTGGCACCCTTTGCCCTTTTTGGTTCTGGGTTTAAGATTAACCAACAAGAAAAGGCGTATCCTTATTGTAATATGAGCCACAGTCTAAACTCCTAGTATCCCCTTTAATATCCCCAATAGTAGTCCCCTATATAATCCCCCCTCAGGGGGTCTGGGTTATATATGGCTCATACGCTTACTGGAATACCAAGACTCTGACCCCTACGCCCTGAAACCCCAGTTGTTTTCAGCAGCATGCCGAGGAAGGGCTTGCGGATTTGTGGGTAGAGATTGCTCAAAACTTGCATGGCTTCTTGCGGGCCCGATATTGACAATCATCTCGGATGGCGGGTCTCCAGAGACCTTATCATGGGTTGCCTGCTGTTTCTATGGAGGACGTAGAGGCATTTTACCCCTTCATCTTTATGCCTTGCATTCTTCTAGATGTGCATGTTGTTGGCATGTAAGGAGGCGGCATCCAATAGGGTACTATCCCACACTTGACGTTCAGCCCAAAGAATGTCTCAAGCTCGCACTGTCGCGGCACGAAGCGGGCGTTTACATCCCGCACAGAGCATTTCGCGAGGCAATTGGTCTCCACGGCGGGCTTTCGAACTGAGGAGTTAGGATTTCGCTGTTCGTTGACTTATGAGGTACTGCTTCCATTAGACATTGAGAAGGATGGCTCTCTTGCAACAATGGTTTCCCGACTTTCTTACTTGCCGACGCACCCGCTGGGAAAAAGTGCGCCACGTCATGCTCGTAAACCACGATGTCTCCAGATTACTACGGGAGAATGACCTGAGGGATCGTTTTCGCCAAAACGGCTATTGGCAAAAACCATTGCTGTTTATCCTTCCTTCTCAGAAGGGAGAGTGGGGAAATTGATCTGTATAATCATCCTTTACAACCCTAAACTCTAAACCCTAAAATCTGCTATTCTACCCGCACTCCACCCTTGAGCACCAAAAAGTCCAGGCCCGGATAGTGGCTTTCCATGTTCAGCCTACGAACCGGGTTTAGGGTTTAGGGGTTTTAGCAAGCAAGGAATGGAAAAGAACACAGTAGCTGCGAATTGTAGAGGCCAACTCAAGTAAAATAATGGAGATGGAGAATCACTTGGAAAAGAACATCGACAAAGACATGGTCACCTGAATTACATAGTGGTTCAGAGGAGTGAGAGACGAGTAGGGAAAAATGGCAAGTTGTGACCGGGTAGAATATTGTGTTCCTTGCTGACTGCGCAGGGATAGAGCACACTGGTGCTTTTTATTAGACCTGCTTAGTACGTAGGGTTGCGGGCTCAATTCCGCAAGATTTCTCACACGGCTGTCAGCACAGCATGGTGCTGTGAGGGTTCCGTCCTAGCAATTAGCATAGGAACCAGATTGGACAGATAAGAACCCTGACGTAAGCCTTCCTGTCTCTGAATTTTGTTATACATGGACGAACACCCATCATCATCCTATTGAATTCCAGTGCCATTGAGGAGGAACTGACCCTGTCCAGCCTAAAGCCTAATTGTCGTTCCAATCCCATGTGCCATAGCATCATCAGCAGTGATTGTGGATCCACAGAGAGCTACAGCGTAATCTATTCTAAGAAGCCGAATCCTTAACCCTAAACCCTCATGGAGCTGCATTTGCGGATCCCGCCTGAACGGTGGTGCATCACCCGCTCTGAGTTCCAGGCCTTCGTCCAGGATGCGCGGGGCTCCAAAACCTAAGTGGCTGACGGTTTAGGGTTCATTGTTGCTACTAACAAACCTTGCATGACCTTACAATGCCGAACTCTCATGATTGTAATGTCCAGGGTCGTAGCATCAGGCAGGCAGTAACCATGTCGACAGAAGGACAACAAACCGTCTGGGTATTTACTTCGGTGGTGCATGTGGGGTTTACAAGTTTACTGGTTGGCTAAACTTGCTCGCTTAGCTGTACCTCTTGCTAAAGTGCAAAGCGGGGAGAGGCTGCTTGAGCATAGTGCCAAGAGTTTAGGGTTGAGAGTTTAGGGGCTAGGGTTCAAATTTCAGGGTTTAGGGTTTAAAGTCTGTTTGGTTAGGGTTTACATTACAGTTTAGGCTCTGCACGGGAGTGATTTGTTTGGGCCCTTCGCCCTAGATATCCCTAGATCCAAACCTGCACCTAATGTCGAGGCTTGAATAATCAGCGAGAGTAATCTCTGGCCACCCTCATAATACATGATGTGCGTTAGATTTCAACTGTTGAGGCAACTGCACTGAACCTGAAAATTTCAAACTTACCTACAAGCCCTACAGGTGCGCCTCCTGTGGCAACAAGGCAAGATATCGATTGGCGAGCATGAGATTGACCCCGAGCGAGACGCGTCGAACCGCGGGCCGAATCTCTACCAGGCCCCTAAACCCTAAACCCTCAACGCTAACCGAAGGTTTAGGGGGGGTTTAGGTCTGGGATTTGGGTGCAGGGCTGAAGGTTGAGGGTATGCTTTTGAGGTTTTAGGGCTGAAGGTTTGGTGAGGAATTGGGATGTATGAGGAGGTTCAGGATTGAAGCTTGGATTGGGGTGTAGTTGCAGGGATAGGATGCAGAGTTTCCGGTTCCTGGCCTCGGGCTGAGCATATGGATTGAGCGGAGTCTGGATCTAGGATAACTTAGGCGTCACGATTCAGAGAGGGTTCTATAATTGGTGCCTTTGCATCTAAAAGCAAAGTCACAATTCGAGCTTTGTTCCGGCAACGGTGGTGTCACATCCTTGTACCATCCGTCTTCTACCATATCGACGAGCTCCCTCCCGCGCGTGAGTCCAGGTGCCAACACTCTTTTCGGAAGGCATCCTTCGTAACGTTAGTTTTGGTCCTTCCTGCTGTTGTGGAGATCCTGAGTCACATGTCCTCAGTATCCTTGGGCGAGGAGATCGGTCACATCCAAGGGTGCAACCCTAAAGGTTCACAGGGCCAAGTTACATTTGCGTGCTTTGAGCGTTCTGCTTTGGGTTACTTCCACTGCGAGTAACGGTCCTTAAAGGGGCTCAATTCAAGGGCCATTCTCACTCATGGCTTTCTGTGGTAAAAACGGCTGTAAGGAAGAATGCCTTAAGTTCTGCTGTTGAGGTGAATGAGCACTATGTGAAGCCGGTCACTCTAGCAGCGGGCGGTATGAGTTACGCGCTGATGAAGCTTGGTTTTGCATGTGATTGCTGACCTTTGAATGTTCAAAACGCAAGGAGTGCAGCCTTACTATGACCAGTACTTTTACTGCCACAATGATGCCACCGCCACTGCCGGCTCTGCTGCTGCTGCTGGCGCCGCTACCCCTCCCGCTACCCCCGGTCCAACCCCCACCATTACCTCTACCACTACCATCTACCAGTACTCCTCCTCCAACTCCTATTTCTTCTTTTCTGCTCCTTTTCTTGCGACTGAATTATAATGTTTTTTTACACGTACGTGTAAAAAAAAACATTATAACTCCTTCTTTGCCTTCGTCTCATGTTCCTTCCTTCTCTGTGAGTTTGTGGCCCCAGCCAGCATTGAAATCGAGGAAGCATCCTGAGGGGCTCCTATGCCAGGCCTGCGTCTTTCGGGTTGCCATTGAGGTTTGTAGCCCATAACCCTATCCCTAAGGCTCCATGTAGGTACTATTGATAGACTCCTAGGGCCTAATGTAGGTAACATTTCTAGGCTTATAAAGCCCAAGAGTAAGTACTAGTCCTCAACAGAAAGCGGATATGAGAGGACCTTGCTGAAGGTTAGGGCTAACTAGAGTTTATTCTGACTGCGCAGTGGCGTACTTAGTCTGGATAAGCCACATAAAGAAGGCAACCTAAAGCAAGAGAGGTGTGGATGGGTTGAACGTTAGTCATATTCCAAGTATATGGTAGCTTCCCAAAATTAGGGGACCCCATTATAGACCCCAATATACTACAGTGCTTATTATGGGGACCCCCAATAAGGTACCCCTGATTTTGGGAAACTCCCATATAGCAACTGTGGGCTTCGCAGCGGACCAACCGTGACCTTCCGCAACTGAACTGGTTGCAACTGTAAAGAACTAGAACTGAGCCCACCACTGTTGCATGCGCAAATTTGCAAGGCCCTGCCCCACCAGGCAAGCAACATCTAGGTCTGAGGGGTGTCAATGGGGACTCGCATTAGGACTTTATAGTTCCAAGAAAGCTTTGCAAGCTGTCCTCATGTACTGTCGTTGGGAGGTAAGGGGCTTGCTAGATGACTTCCGGACACCACCTCCGCTTAACAACCTTGTAGTAACCCTAAACCCGAAGACCGACACCCTATAACCCTAAGCCCTACAAGAGCGATAGTCTAAACTCCTTAATGGGGATTCCATAGGAGTTTAGATAGTGGAGCATTATAGGGCTTATAAACGGGGGTGCTAGGAGTTTATGGACTATAACCGCTACAATCCCCTATACTAGCCCAGTTTCCATTTTCCCATTTCTTTTCCATTTGATTCTCCATTATAGGGGTTGTTATGCTAGGAGTTTATAGACTATGGCTCCAATGGTAGCTAGCTGGAGTTAACCCTGAACCCTCAACCCTAAACCCTAAACCCTGAACCTGGAGCAGGTCTTTATCTCCCACGCATGGGCCGAAGGTATCTTTGAGCTGGGAGACCTTGCATCTGGCCAAGGAAGGGTTTAGGGCCTAGGGTGTTGAGTTTTAGGGTTTAGGGTTTAGGGCCTAGGGTGTTGGGTTTAGGGTTTAGGGTTTAGGGCCTAGGGTGTTGGGTTTAGGGTTTAGGGATTAGGGTTTAGAAGGGGTAGTGTTGGGGTGAACGATGTCTGCCAGCAAGCTCACCGACAGAAAAACCTTCCGAAGTTTCAGTTTTGCGGGGCCAAAGCCCTGCGCATGTTGCAACTCCAAATCTGAAACCGCAGCCCATCCTTTGCATTTGGAAGGCCTTACCCTTCCACATCCTAAACCCTACATCATGTCCTAGTTTATGTTCCTAAGCCCTCCTACTACTCTTACTACTACCACTACTACTACTACTACTACTCCTCCTCCTCCTCCTACTACTACTACTACTACTACTACTAGGTACAAACACACCATATGCACACAATTACAGATATTACGACTATTACTGTTACTGACCCTTAAACCCTAAACCCTAAACCTTAAACCCTTAACCCTTAAACCCTTAAACCCTGGAACCCTTAAACCCTGAACCCTAAACCCCTAAACCCTAAACCCTTAAACCCTAGACCCTTAAACCCTAGACCCTAAGCCCTGATTGATGCAGGCTCCTTTTCTTAAGCTCTACCGAGGTGCGCCGGGCATGGCCCAGACTTCAGGGCGTGCGGAACCTGCACCTCCATCAAGAAATGGAGGGTTTAGGGTTTAGGG
>CAJNIZ010012492.1:71483-87199 GCA_905231905.1 Symbiodinium pilosum | reverse complement strand
GCTGCGAGAAACCCTTCAGTCCTGATGGAGCTTTGCGTTGCGGCAGCATGCACAAGGGGGTATTACCTGCCTCTTGTTTGGGTTTAGGGGTTTAGGGTCTAGGGTTTTAGGGTTTTGGGTTGTGGGTTCAGGGTTTTGGGTTTTGGGTTTAGGGTTTAGGGGTTTGGGGTTTTGGGTTTAGTGGTTACCCCTAGACCCTAAACTCTAAACCGGGGCATTTCTGAGGAGTATGTATAGTGACTATAGTAATTGCAGAGAGCCCCCTTAGGAGTGTAAAAAGATGGGGTTGAAAGCTTGAATAAGGAGTCTTCCCAAAAACCAGCAGCAGCTTCTAGTGAGAAAATCCTGTACATAGGACTTGAGGGCTCTAGTATATGGGAGTATGGATTGTTTCCTCGGCCTTGGCCCTGTGCGGACTACACAGAAGTGTATCAAATTATGGGAGACTCTGGTTTATCCTATCAGTTGCTTGTGCCGACGACAACGTAGGCTCATGTTTTTTTAGCACCCCCACCCCCTAATATGAAGTGTTCTTCCATAAGAGAGCTTGTAAAATGGGGGACAGGTTCAATATTAGGGGCGCGGGGTGTGTGATTTTCCTGTGAAAAGATTAAGAAAATCCGAGCAAGCTGCGAATGGCTTAAGTTCGCACCCTAAATCCTGTGTGGGGATGTCCCGAACTTAGGGGTACCTTATGGGGGTCCTCACATTAAGGATTATAGTATTTTGGGGTCCGCGTTGGGATCCCCGTATGTAGGAAAACTACCGTGTGAGGTACTGTTGCCTTTTGGCCAACCCTCAGAATTTGGATATCGGGCAGTTGCTGAGTGGCCCGCCCAAAGAGAGCCCGTTCGCCAAAGCCATGCGAAGCGCATCGCATGTGCTGGTCATTCCCAACGACACGGTGAGCATTTATACAAGACTCTGGTGTGTGTATGAGGCATATCTTGGCACCTGCTGGCACAAGACGTGCCTGATGCCTACGCAACCAAAGTTGGTAGTACACAGGTCGGTCGTCGCATCAACCATTATCATCCCTTGCGGTATTGGCCTGTTGATCGGGTCAATGTGGCTGGTATTTATCTCTGGTCACAAGACCCTTTCACACAACATGGCGACGCTCCTCATGTTCCTTTGCGTCACCGGAACGGCTCTTTGCTTTGCACTCTCGCTGCTCATCAAGCTGCTTGGCTGTCAAGTGGGTAGCCTCTAACCTGTTTTGGGGTAGTAGTATCCCTTCTCAAACCTCAAGGATAACTGGTTTTAGGGTTTAGGGTACCCCAAATAGAAAGTCGACAGCTAAGGCTAACATTTCTTGAGTTTATCATGGCCTGGCGCGTGTGGGTGAAGATGATGATTGTCAGGACAATGCAACCTTAACAATGGTTTGGAACTTTGTTTTTCGATGTTACATGTTCAAGAATTTAAGATTTGGGATTCAGGCGGCTGAGGTATGTTATAGGTTCCAAGGATTACATGCCAGGATAGGCCAGGCGTATGTCAGGGATAGTCCATGCAACCTTCCTACGCATCGGGGAAACACCTACTGAAGACGAATACAACTTTATTGAGGCAGGTGTCCAACACTGAATGGTCCTAAACTCATGATTTCCCCTTGGAGCACTCTAGAACAAGTATCTGCTTGCTTAGGGAACACTGATGAAATGCTAAGCCCTAAAATAACCAGCATACTATAGTAATTAGTTTCCATCTTCTTTTTCATTATCCCTATATAACCCCTATACTCCAAGTCACTATCCTTGGTATAAGTAAAGCTCTCAACAAGCTTGAGAGTCTGAGAACCTTGAATCAAGACATGTCCTTGAATCGTGTGGGAGTCCAATCTTGCTTTAAGTTAGGGCTCCTAGCCAAACATTTTGATCAAATAGGATAGGTAGCCCTTAAGTATAAAAAAGGAGACGCATAACACAAAACTACAAAGAATCCCCTAAGCGAATCCGAATTACCAGCACGTTCGAGGCACATCCTTCTGCTGCCCGCGTGTATAGCGGTGGCCTGTGCTTGGTTCAGCCTGAAACCTCACTTCTTCTCTGCCTGGGCGCCTTGCCTCCTAAACCCAAGGCCCTTCAGGGACAGGGTGAATGCAGCTCTGGGGCTTCTAGGGCTATAGGGCTTAGGGTTTAGGTTTAGAGCTTAGGGTGTAAGGTTTAGGGTAGGTTTGGGGCTTGTAGGGCTTAGGGTTCGTGTCTTTCTGTGCCCGCTGCTTGGATTTCCGCCTGCTTGTTTGGCAGAGCGGTACAGGAGTTCCTGGTTCGGTGGCAGAATTATCCTAAACCATGAACCCTATGGGAATCTCCCCGTGGTACCTGTAAGGTCCTAAAGGCGAAAAATCTGCCAGTGATCTCCACATCTATAGGATTCCACATGGGCTCTCTTTTTGAGTGCCCACACCCTAGTTGGCGGCGCAGCGTGCTCATAGCCCAAGTCTCGGTATGTTGACAACCCAACTATAGCAATAATTGGGGGGTCTAGCGGGCTTCTAAGGTTTGAATAAAACGGTTTTACTTGAGTGAGAAATTTCCTGAGCCTCCAAGTACTCTCTCGTTCATAGTAGGAAATGGAGGAATGGATCCCTGCAAAGCGCCCCTGCATAATCCCCAAGTTTTCTTTTTGTGGTTCCACTCCTTCATTCCCCCTACAAATGGCTGTGAGCCGCGACAAAACGGGGTTTCCCAAAATTAGGTGTACCTTTGTGGGAGGGTCCCTATAATGGGGATGGTAGTATACGGGGGTATACATTAGGGATCGCTTCCTTTTTGGGGAGCCTAAACCCTGAACCCTGAACCTCAATCCCTAAACCCTAGACCCTAAGCAGCAAGAGTATGAGGAGCAGTTCCTGCACTATTTCATCCCGGTGGCGCTTGTGCTCTTTAACCTCCTCCGCATCTTGGGCCCCGAGGTAACGCTTGGGTTTAGTGTGTTGAGGGTGTTCAGGGCGTTCAGGGTGTTCAGGGTGTTTAGGGTGTTCAGGGTGTAGGGTTTCAGGTTGAGGGATCAGGGTGTAGGGCGAAGGCTCTCTTGAAACAGGAGACCCTAGAGGCCCTGCAGGTTTAAGGGGGAAGGATTATGTGGGGATTGTTAGGAGGAACTCCTGTGTACAAGACTGAACAGTGAGGAACGCTGTTGGGGTTCGGTTTGGGCGGCGATTAGGTAGTCATGTCGTGCTGCATGTTTAATAGTGTTCCCGCTTGACCCTCTCGCAGTATGTGATATGTAATGTATTAGTCGGAATTGCCAAGCTGATAAGGAGCTTTGGTTACCCCAAAGGTTTTTGGATCAAGGTTTCCGACTCCATGGGATTGGAGTTTTGGGGTTTGTTGAGGTTTGTGGTCTCAATGTGAACTTGAGGCGCACTGATAGGCGATTCGGTTCCACTGAAAGTACAACCCTTTCTCCTATGGTAAGCAGTTCCAGAGAGTCCCCAACAAGCATTATGAGAACACGTATATGGTAGTTTCCCTAAATACTGGGACCCCAATATAGACCCCAATATTTTATAATCCTTATTATGGGGATCCCTCAAAATGGTACCCCTAATTTTGGGAAACCCCCATATGGTCCACTGCGGTGTTTGAGCCGGAGTTGTTTTCAAGCAGTTGCCAGAGTTTCCACTTGCCAGTAGCAGCTCAGTATCAGAATGGCTTTGGCAGGACCAGCAGAGTATGGCATCCCTAAACCCGATATCCCCCCAAACCCTATGGTAGATGCTCTGCAGGCACCTGGACCTGCAGGGTATTATGGTCCCCCTTAAGTTGATAGAAGGGATGTTATTCTGATAGCGCGCAATTCCTGATTCGACCTGCTTAAGGGCGATTATGTTCATAACGTTCATCTCAAGATGGACTTCTCTTGCCTCAAGGATTGGCTCACATCTGTCACCATAAGATGCTCCACAGAAAAGCGCGCCATATAGCACCCAAAACAGGAGATGCAGTATAGGAGTAAAGCATGCAGAGCAGGCCTTAAACCCACAAGCGAAATCTTTGGGATGCAAACTTGACTCTTTTATGCCAGAGCTAACTTGCAAGAACCCCTGTGCCGAGCAACGAACCATAGACCCTAAACCTAACACATGGCAAGCACGGCCTCATACCTTTGGAGTCTCTGTAGGCCTCGGGGTGCAGTTTAGGTTGGCCACCACCCGCTGGTAGTGGCCACAAGAGATAATGATACTATGATGATGTACATTATGCCATGATTATATGTGGTTTAGGGGTTGATCATGATTAACGTCCATATTTCATTGGGCTCCTACAGCATCTTCCACTCGGGTGATCTGATTCACTTATGGCATACCACTCACAGCCAGAAGCATCTGTATGATGTCCCAAGCCCAAGACATTAAGCACCGCAAAAATCCAGGTATCACTCAGCTGAACCAGCACCGCCTCGAAACCCTGGAGCTTACCAGACAGGCCTTCAGACCGTAGATGGCAGTAGTAGTTTATGGTTTAGTGTTTAGGGTAGCAGTAGTAGTAGTAGTAGTAGCAGTAGTAGTAGTAGTAGTAGTAGTAATTACAAAACATGCGGTTAAAAGCAATGATAGTACTCATGATAATAGTAGCAACAGTCGTGTTATAATAATTGTGTTCGGGGTGAAGGGCTTATGCTCGAGGAAGTGCTTCTCGCCCCTCCTATGCAGTTCTAGTAGATGGGCCAGGGATTTCTTTGGAAATTCCTGTGTTGGGCTTTCGTCTGACCGTCCGTGGATAGCTGTAGACCGGCAGATGCGAAATTCTAAGCATGCCGATGATGAAAGGACATCACATCGCAGCACCACATGTGTAACGGTGGTTCGACAGGCTCATCTGGGATCATTTCACCCCTCTGCTCGGAAGATTAGAAGATCCAGTATTTGCATTTACCTCACGGGTGCCAATACTTATAAACGTACCATGAGCCATGAACCTGTGCTACAAGCAGTAGTACCCATATCCCAAGTACCCAATTGTTGGGTACATGCACCCCTTGGGTTCTGCTAGGAAGTGTCTTTAAGCCTGTCAAAAGTAACATTCAGCCCTCAGGTAGTTTTCCGCTTTCAAGGCTCATGGCGTGGAGCGTAGAGGGGGTAGCTACATGTTCACAGCATTAAGGTGCTTGTTTTCGGTGGACCATGTGAGCGGGCTTGCATCCAAAAGTACTAAGCCCAGAGAACCCTGAAGTCAATTCCTGGGATGGGGGGGGTTCCTCCATGCCGCAGCTGAGGCGAGTAACTTGCAGATTCGCACGCTGGATGAGGTCCCTTGGCGCATCCTGAGCGATGGAGCGAATACCTCACCACTTGGTAAGCCGAAGGAAACACTGTGAAGATGACGCTAAACACTAAGTCAAAGCACAGTGACTGCCCCCTTCTTATATGCTTGTCTTCCCTAAATAGGGGGACCCAGATACAGACCCCAATATACTATAATCCAGGTACCCCTTATTTTGGGAAACCCCCATATAACTAGAACCCCGCCGATGACCTTATACTTATCACACAGACATCCGAATTTCAAGCCCTTACTTTGGAGACCCCAATGTGGGAGTTTCTCAAAGAGAAGGTGTCCTCTTCAAGATGCTGTCAGGACTCCTAAAACCAGGGCGTACTTTATGGGGTGTCCCTCAGTATAACTATTTTTGCATGTTCTTACGCAGCGGCTGCGAGAATCGCTTCATGATAGTTGATTATCTTTAAGACCCCTAAGCGCAAGGCCTATTGTGAAAAGACCCGACAGGACGCAACTGACCACAAGCGCTGAATCAGACTTGCCAAAAAACACCTCAATACCAAAGCCTGCAGCCTCCTGACAATGATAGCAGCTTTTACTCCCAGAAGATCGGAAGGTTATTCATGGTGAACATTGCTGACTGGGCGGGTGCGGGAGGGCCAGAACGAGGGGTTACTAATAAGAGGGGGTACCCTTGCAGTGGCAGCTCAGGCAGCTGTCTCATGAGGCCTTACCTCCCACATCCCGACTGTAACATGATTTCAGCGAAGGCAACTTGTACAAATCCCACGGATGAGCGTCGGATTCGAGACGACATCCAGGGTCACGAGGCGTGGTTATGTAAAAGCCTAGGTGATGGGACACCAGTTCTTGAACTGCAGTACAAAATTACCCTAAACCCAAAATGGTAGTTTCCATGTTCTTTTCCATTATCCTTATATAACCCCCTTTAACCCCCGATATCCCCCAAACCCTACATCCTATTGTGATGCAAAACACTTTGGGCGATGGGGATCCTATTTCACACGTTAAGGTAGGGTTTAGGGTTTAGGGCTGGACGTCGTGGAACCTTCGCTGTGTGAGATGGAAAGGCAGATGTCGATTTGACCATCAAGGTGCTTATGAAAGCTGGGGCTTACAATGACTCACTTCGCCACTTGGTCCTTTGAGGATTCAGGGTTTGGGATGGTTTCGAGCTTAGGGTTTAGGATTTAAAAGCCGGTTGGAAGCTGTTCATTAGGAGCTGAATTAAAGTCAGGTGCCAACATATTTGGAAGCCCTATTATTCACAAACTCTTCATATGTCATGTTCTGTTTCAGTGGACTAAGTTGAAAAACCGCAAATAGTGGACCGTATTGGTTCTATTGGTTCACAATTCTTCCTCCGAATGAAAGTGCTCCTCCACCTTCAATGTACGCACGCCAACCCCTGTTTCATTTGAAGGGGGTATGTAGAGTAGGACTCAAACATTAGGGGGTGTATATATATATATATATACTGGGGAGAACGGTCTCGGATGCAGTGCACCGGCTCGCGGGCGCCATAATGAGATCATATTGAAATCTAATTAATTGAAATCAACATTGATAAATCCAATATCAATGAAATCTAATGAAAATTCGTCATTGGAATCAAGTAACATCTGGTTGAAACACAGATGATATCTATTTCAACCTTAAGAAGCACCCAGAATTTGGAATCATTTCAAAACCGTGATCAAAACAACTACAATCAATTTTAATCACAACCAGTGAAATCTTCTTAAGATCTCTTTACAACTTACTCAAAACGATAAATTAAACTCGCAATAAACGCAATTCAATTTGCAATCATGTTTTGTATGAAACCATGTATACACAAGATTCAAGAACAATAGACATCTTGGAACTCCAGGAGTTCCCCCATCCCTAGGACTCATGCTAGGGATCATCCCCCTCAGTCAGAGGATGCAAGCCCCAATGAGATCTTTTCTTGACCTTGTTGGAAGTTGTCTTGGGGGCAGGTACCAGACTTTGAGTACTTGGTGGGACCCTGGGTTACTAAGTGATTGAGGTACCCATTTCCACTCGGTTTGGGGTTTGGGGTTTGGGGTTGCAGTTGGGGTAATCAAGTGGGCATTGTCGATGATTCAATTCCAGGGTCCCCATGAATCAAAGGCCCAGTCTGGTGTAAGATATTCTTCAACACGCAGGTGCCTGCACAGGAAACATCTAGAGGCACAAGCACATGCAGCATGTTTGTCTTCCTGCAACTACTGCTATGTTTAGTTTGGGGCTACCAGCCGGAACCTGTTTTTTTTAGAAACGCCCAAGGGAGCTTGTCACTCCACATTCGAAAAAAAAAAAAACGCGGGCATTCAACGCATCACAGAGTCTAGATTGCGGACCCCCTGCGAGTTGCTACAACAAACCTTGAAAGGGTTGAGAGGGTTGTAGGGTTTAGGGCTTGCTTTTGGTGGTTGGGACCCCGTTGGCAGAAAGTTGTCTTGGATGCTTCTAGGCTGCTTCGCCTGCTTTTCACCAACCCAGACCCCTGGGTGGATCCGAAATCTAGATCCCGACATAAGCCCGCAATAGCTGCTATATAATATCCCGGTATAATTCCCTAGAGCATCCTACACCCTAAGCCCTTAATCCCTAAACTAGTGCCCTTATTCCTAAACTCTTCTGACCAGGAAATGCATTCGAAGCGGGACTGGACATCAGCGGAATCGGCAACACGGACCTTTTGACCAAGAGGCTTTGTCTGACCTGCAGTAGGGTCTTAGGAAGGCTAGGGGTTTAGGGTTTAGGGGATGAGTGTATATAGGGTTCCGTGGGAACATTGGTGAGTGCACGTATTAGGTTTTCAGTCCGAGTTGTATAATTCTCCCTGTACCAAGAATGTAGTCACGATGGAAATTTCCCTCAGATGGTTCCGGCTGCTCAGAAACGATAAGGAGCAAAGAGCGATGATGCCCAGACACGGCCTAAGAACATAGATGAATGCAACGTCGACCCCAATTCAGCATTAAAAGGTAGGATTCTTATACAGCCCCAGTTGAGGAGACCTCAAGGTGAAACCATCACCATTACTTGCTGACACCTGATCAGCTGTCTCACCCCGCCAATGACCAATACTTTTGTCCGTCTTACCTTCAAGTGAAACCCCAACCCTAAATCCTAGAACCCTAAACCCCATATAACCCCATTTTAGAAGTTTCAATTTTGTTTTCTATTATCCCAATATGAACACCGCGGTAGGGAAACCCAAGCTTCAAGAGATTCGGAGTGGGAGCCCGACATGAACCTCAGGGCTTAGGCTGTGGGATTTAGGGTTTTGGGTCATACAGGGTTTATAGCAAGGTAAGGAACATTCTTATCAGGGTTTAAGGCTATGTATGAACGAGTAATGGAGAATCAAATGGAAAAGAGCATGAAACATGACATGTAAATGACCCCCGCGCTGAAAACCTTGGCTAGGGGATCCCTATCACGAACACTAGTATCCATATTGGGGTTCTATATGGGTAAAAGATGATATCTCCCTTGTGCCCGACTTTTGCAAATCTCGGATGCGTCAAAAGTTGTAACCATATAACATGCCACGGTCTCTTGGATTTACTTTTGTTGTAGTCTGACAGAGAAGAATTTGACTTGTATTGCAGATTGTTCAAGGATGGGCACGGCGACCATGCTTTGGGTCCTAGCCATTGTGGACTCTATGGGTTTCGTGGACAACTACGCTGCTTGCAGCATCGGCAGCGTCGGCTGGCTTTACTTGTCCATAGCATCTTCCACCCTGCTGCTGGGGGAATTAGCAGAGCTGTCTGGGTTGCTTTTAGTACAAAAATTGTCACATCGCAGAAGGTTTCATGTTTTGTAAACTATACCTTGCCCTCAGTAACTGTGGCGGCGTAGGATTGACTGCCCAAGCTAGAAGCGACTTCAAGAGATTCAGGGAACGGTATCGCTTATCGCCCACTTCACATTCACCCTATGCAAGTTTTGTCCGACAGTATTAGACTCAACGAAGTGAAGGAAATCCCATCCGTGGAAACCCTAAAGCCTACACGCCAAACGCTACGCATTCTAATCTTAAGCTGCGCACCTGAAAACTCTATGAGCCTCTTCCCCAAGAGAGACAAACAGCCTACACCATCCAACCTCATTCTCCGCACTAACCCCAAAATGCGCCGGAATCGAATCTCCTAGTATCTCCCTTAACCCCTATCATACTCCCCGATGTCAGCTACTGTCAATATTAGCCTTACCAAGGGACCAGAGTGGACATAGGGGTCCCTCTTGTAGCTTACTATAGTCCTTAATATACTCCCTAATAAGGAGCCCATGTCCAGTAGTTATATGGGGTAATATTGACTGTAGCTCATATAACCCTGAATATGCCCTAAACCCTAAATCCTAAGCCCTAAACCCTAGATCCTAAACCCTAAACCGTAAATCCTACACCCTAAATCCTAAACCCTAAGCCCTAAGCCCAAATCGGCCGCCCAAGGATGACTGTCTTGGTGCCTATCCTCATCTGGCGGCTGCACCTGCGCGGGCAGCACCAGAGCGCGTTTGCTGTGGCTGAGCCGAGTCTGGCAAAGGAGCTATAGTCTAACCTCCTTAGGGGGTTATATAGGGGATTACATTGGATTTTGGTTTCGGATTTAGGGGTGTAGGGTTTGGGGTCTAAACTCCTTAAAGGGGGGTTATATAGTGGACTCTTATGGGTTGTAAAGGGGGATAATCGGAGACTGGACTGTGGCTGATATAGGGCTTCACGGAGCACTAAAAAGCATACTGAGGGTTTGCAAGCTTTGGGGGCCTGTACAACCGGGATGATTGTGTTTGTGTTAGGGGCGGGCCCACTCCATGTTTTATGTACACCTCCCAATCAGGAACCGATGGCATGCATAAAAACAAACAAGCACCTTCAGGGTGTCTTGACATCCATCCTGGCTGACCACCTGAGCCCCAAACCCTGGATAATAAAGCCCTGATCAAGAGGCTAGCGAGGTTCACTAGCAGAATAGGTTGGGCTAGAGAAGTCTATGATCAACCACGTGTCCGTTTGCTTCCTGCGTTCCGTTTAGTCTTTTGAGCTTTCTACAACACTCCTTCTACCCTTCGTGACGGCTCTAAGCTTGCCCCTTCGATAGGATGAGTTCAGGACCTGGTGCGCGGACCCATGAAACCCTAAACCCTAAACCTTGAACCCCACCCCAGTCTACAAGGTCAAAGTCTGGACCAATTCCGCCACTCTGGGTCTTGGGGTCCCTCTTCTGGTTCAGATTGAGAACCACCTCCTGAATGCCATGTTGCTTGGCAATATACAGTAGTACGTACATAGTTGGCCCCTAAAGTAGGTATATGGGAACCACTTTGAGCCCTAAGTCTGTCGATGCAAGAACAAAGAAGGTCGGGGCGTACTAGGGTACAGAGCGTATTGTTCTAGAGTTTCGTGAGTGTCGGGCTTAGATCTTCAGATGTTTGCGTAAGGAGATGCAACGAACTGCTGTCGCTGCCCTTTGAGGTTTTGATCGTGAGGATGAGACCTTGGGGGTGTAAGGGGCCCCTAGGTATTGACTGGCTACCCTGTGCCCAAAAGGTGGGGCATGTCAAGTACAGTGGAAGTACACTAGGACCCACGCAACTTTCTGCAGGCATTTCATGGAAAATGACGTCTCAGAGCATTCTCTCCAGCGTGATGAGACTTGGTGTCCTCCGTGGTTTGGATGGCCGCATGCTTAGCTCAAACTCTGCCAGGGTTGAGAGTACCGGGAGGGTCGGGATAACTATGCCCCAGTTCTTTGACGTCGTTATAATTTGTAAGTTCTCGCCAACCACACTTACGCGACTTCGGCAACCTCTAGCTGGGTTATAGTTACCATTATCTTTGGCTTTGCAATACCTAGGGCATCTGTGCGCACAGCAGATGTGGTCCTTATTCTGCTTAGGCTTCATGTTACAAACATACAGGTCATAGTCTTTGGGACCCAGCGCTCTGTCATTTGGGTACTTGGACCCAAGGTCTTAGTTTGTACCTTGAGCTTTCAGTACTCAAAGGGTGTGGGCACCTTTGGAAATCGTCGTCTCTGCTTTGTTTGAATGTAGAATTCTTTCTCTGCTGGCATTCAAATCGTTGCTAGGTACCCCAGTAGTACCCTTTTCCCCTTTTAATTTCGGGGTCTCCTCATTAAATCTGAGCATTAGAAAGAGGGGTGCCCCAATTATGAAAGAGTTACTGGGGAACCTAGGTTGACAGGGCAAACAGTCTACCCCGTGATAATTCTTATTCAGGGTCTATCCTGTCATCGTTGGCTGTGCCATCTTGGGCGTTTACCAAAAACCTTAATACCTAAATCCCAAATCCTAATCCCTTATAAACCCTGATCCTTAAATCCCTAAACCCTAAATCCCTAAACCTTAAACCATAAATCCCTACACCCTAAATCCCTAAATCCTAAACCCAGCCTTCAGTTGCCGTTTGTGATTCAGGTTCATGGTGGCCATGTTTAGACCCATTGTCGCCGTCTTGTCAGCAGCAGCTGCAGTGCGCCTTGGGCCTTTGCAAGGAATAGGTTTAGGGCTTAGGGTTTAGGATTCAAGGGACTGCGGAACTAAACTAACCTATTGTTCACAAGGGCTCAATACAATCACAAGTAGGTTTTTCGACCAGTTCTCATAGTCACTAAGCGAAATCTACGACAGTTCCCCTAAACAGGGGGGACCCCAATGTAGCGAACTCCAAGAACGGACCCTAGTGTCAGGAAACCAATGAGCCTTAAACCCCTAAACCCGACAGCCCTAAACCGTATAAACCCTAAACCCTAGACTATACAGCTGCAATTTTGGGACACCCCATATGAGCTAGAGTCTAAACTCCTTAAAGCGGGTTTTTGGACTACTGCAGGGGTTATTTAGGGAATACTAGGATAAGACTATAGCTTAGAAGGACCACCTCCCACCACGTAATCGTGATATTAGAGGAATATAGTCATAGGAACCTAATATGAACCTTGTTATCCCTTATAGCGACTACTACAGGGTGGGGGGTCCACCTAAGGTAACCCCAAACCCTAAATAGTAGCTTCCATTTCTTTCCCATGATCCCTATACATAGCCCTATATACCCTAAACCCTAAATCCTAATATCAATGGCCCATCTTGAGACCTACAGGGGTTCAACCCTAGAATTTGGTCGGCAAGGGAAGCTTTGGGCTCTCAGGGTTGAGGAAAATGCGGCATTAAGGTTTAGGGTTTAGGGATCAGGGTTTAGGGTTTAGGGCTTAGAGTTTTGCGTTTAGGGCTCAGGGCTTTACATCCTAAATCATCTTGCTTAGTAGGGGCGCAGCAAAGAATATGTAAGGAAGAATAGCATGCAACGCAGGAATCCTCTCCTACATCCCCTTCTGGCCGCCAGTAATTAAGAACTTCTATCTCACCCAAACCCCTGGGTTTAGGGGTTAGGTTTAGGGTAGCAATTTGGCATATGGTCCAATGGTAGTATGGTAGTTCCCACAAACTGGAGGACCCGAATACAGACGCTAAAAAGACTGCAATCCTTATTGCAGAACCCCCCCCCCCACAAAGAAGGTGCCCCTAATCTTGGGAGATTCCCATGTTACCCCAAACCCTAAATACTAAGCCCTAAGCCAGTTCATGCCCTAAGGACCCCAACCCCAGGACGCAAGCCTGATCATGCCGTAAGCCACACAGTTCAAAGGGTTTAGGATTTCAGGATTTTGGGCTTAGAGTTTGGGGTTTTGGGTTTAATTAATGTCCCAGCCTGGCCCCAACTCAGTAACAGTTGGATAATGAGTATAATATGAAGGTGTAATGCTCTGACCATACACCCGACAATAGACTTTTGCTGGGTAGTATCCAACCAGGAGCCCTGACTGAGCAAATCCTCCCGTCGCACTGACCAACCAGAACATCATCAATATGTACAATAACGGCCTTCTTGGCTGTTTTAAGGGGCTTTTGGCGGGTGATTGTTACAGCCTAAACCCTAAACCCCTAACCCTAAAACCACCTCTCCCAAGTCTTTTTCAGCCCTGTCGTAAGCCGTTCAAAGTTTATGCTGTGAACCCAATAAAGAATTCTAATGGCGATGGAATATCAGGTTTAGTGCCATCCCAATAAGGACCCAGCTAAACCCTAGACCCCTAAACCCAAAACCCCAAAGCCCTAGACCATCTCCAGGGGCGGAGCTCTTCAGCGGTTCAACCTCCAGCCATGCAAGCAATGTCCCAGTGCTGCACAGCACAGGGGCTCGGGGTTTTTAGATTTGGGCTTGGAGTTTAGGGCTTAAAGTTTAGGGTTTGAAGGTCAAGGGTTTAAGGGACGGTTTGGGGTTCTGGGCTTAGGGTGAGCTTTGTGTCCCCAAAGCATGACGGTCCCGAGCTCAATCATTTGACTAGGTTCCAGGGTCCATGAGGATGTGTGCCCATTCCAGAACACTGGGAACCCTTTGTGATGTCCTCAAGAAATCCTTAGCCCATGACGCAATCAACTTCACAAAGACCGGGGTCTCTTCGCTCATCTGGGCTGCTTTACAAGATCAAAGACCCCGCAGGGGGCTCATCAGAACAAGGGCAATATGGGGAATTCCCAAACACGGAGACACCATCTATGGGAGGCGCCAATTAGCTTTACTAGGGATTGCAACATATTGCGGTCTATACTGGTGGCCCCGGTAGGTATGGACGCTGCCGTATCATTTGGGGGGGCCGCATGGGGACATCAATTTGGTGAGCATGATCACCTGATGAAGGGTTTGGTTTTTAGGGGTACGTCTAGGGCTGCCTTCATTGAGGCCTCCAAGGCTTCAGGTAGCATGACTTCTGCTAGCAGATGTGAGCTTCTGACTTCAGCTCACCAGCTAAGCTTTATCTGAATCCTTGCAGGTGCCCTCGATGGTTCTTCAGATTCGGATACCTCTGCGAACAGTGAGGCCTCCATGTAGCAGTGCCATTTATGGGGATCTGCGACCAGGCTATATGAGGCCGCGTCCGCATGCTAACCCCCAAAGCCGTGCCAGCCATAATTGTTTCAACGCCTTCTTAAACCATGTCTGTGTCCTCGCTCGATTGTTTGTTTTCATTGCTGTTGAAGTTGGATGGATGGTAGATGCAGGAAGAGACGTTGCTATGTTCTGGCCTCTGAAAGAGAGGGTTTTTGTTTTTTTTTTGCAGTTTCCAGTTTCTGTGCTCAGAAGAGCCCGCGTAGACATCATCGGACATCCTTGGCCCGGCTCCTTCTTATTGCAGATCTAGATGCACAAATCCCCGGATGTGTAGAAAAGGAATTCTTCAAAATTTCACTGCCGGAAAGCTTAACAGGAAATTGCACTGCCGGAACGCTTAACAGGAACCTTGTCTGAAATCCCAGTGTAATCCCCATGGGTTCTGAATCTCAACCTCAAACCCTGGCGCAGGCAGTTTATATCGCTTCACTGTCTCAAAGGGTCTCTCGAACACCCCCCATAAGGCCCCCCAACGACCTCCTCAGCACCCAACCATGGTCTCTGCAATGCCCTGCACTCGCCCTCTGCCAGAAATCAAAACCTTGTGATTAATTGGTTGGGGTCTGGGGGGATACATTGGGATTATACAGGGCTTAGGATTTATGATTGAATAGACAACAGACAGTTACATATTACAGTATACAATGGTGCTATATTTGGAGTCTGCATTGCTATAGGCAGATTCATGATTCATTCTAAGGGGGTGTTAAGGGTTTATTGTTTAGGCCTTGAGTTAAGCTGCCCGCAGGCTACGGCTTACAGATGGTTAAGGAGGAGTGGGGATGGATAAAGAAGTACTACTTGAGGGAGTTGTATGAGGGTTACTCTAGGAGTCCACTCCCTAACCCTAAACCCCACTCCCGCTTAAACACCACGAAGACGACTAGCCTTCCAGGCTTGCATTCTCTGCTTTGTGCGAAAAAGTGCACCACCCCAAATCCTAAACCCTACACTCCTAAACCCTGAGCCCTAAATCCTTGAACCCTAAACCCTAAACCCTAAATCCTTGAACCCTAAACCCCTAAACCCTAAATCCTTGAACCCTAAATCCTTGAACCCTNNCTAAACCCTGAGCCCTAAGCCCTCAGATGATTTGCCGTTCTGCTCGAAGGACAAGGCCAAGAGATGTTAATTCTCAAGTTCGAGCCTTACATTCAGCAAGTATACTACAAGGGGGTTGAACAAATTACCAATATTGTGGGTTTTGGTTTAGGAGGACCCTGCATTCCTTGTATGACCATAGAAAAAGGTACCTCAAATTCGCCCTAGAAAAGGACACTGGTGATTATTTACGTAGGCCCCTGCATCGGTAAAGGTAGTTTGGGAACCCCAAACCTGGAACTGCGAACCCGGTAGGAGTCCTAAGATTGTCATAGAGTCCCTACTGTGTTGGGGGGTGTGGTTTACCAACATCCCTTCTTTCTTCATACTTCTTCCATAGACAAATGGATGTGGGTGGTTGTCAAAAT
>CAJNIZ010012492.1:41078-62303 GCA_905231905.1 Symbiodinium pilosum | reverse complement strand
GGTTCAGGGTTTAGGGTGTGGAGTTACAGGGGGACTTAGAAAGGAGGTAAATAGAGGGGTTAATTGGGGTCAGTACATGGCTTATTATGGTTAGAAGTAGAGCTACTAAGTCCCTGGCCCTTCAGGTAGCGGTTTGAGGGTTTGGGGGTAGAGGCTCTGGGTTTGGGGGAATGGACTTTACCTAGACCTCACAAATGCCCATAGTTTGGGTACTCCCCCCCCCGTAACAGTCTATATTAGGGGTCCTATTAAGGGCTGTATATAACCATATTTTAATTATTATCCAACTGTTACTGAGGGGGGCAGTACCCAACCCATAGTAATTTCCAACAATCCAGCAACTGGAGTTTAGGGCTCACGGGGTTTAGGGTTTAGGGATGTCTTGCTTTATAAGCCTGGAACTAGTCATGGGTTCACCTACTGCGCCCCCTGTACCAACACGTTGCCCCACCTTCGTTGCCCTTGGATTAACCCTACTTCGCCCAATAAAGATCCATCAACTATGTCAGCGAAGGGAAACCCCAAGCGAGAAGCCCACATCAATTGAGACATATTGAGGTTCCATAGTCTCCTAAAAAGGTAGCTGAAAGTTGCTCAAGTTGCATCACGCAGGCGAAGAATTGTCCTGTTGATGTAGTCTTTGAGGGCCTCCATGTGTCAATGGATTAGTTTGCGCTCTTGAACGCATTGCTGAAATTAGGCTAGAAGTCCTGTAGTAACTCCTTGGGACATAGCTTGGACCTTAGACCCTTAACCCTTTGGGGTTCCCTTATATTCCTATTATAGGTAATTAAGGGTTAACCCTTAGTAGGGGTCCTAAGTGCCACACAGGTTATGCAGGTGAGAATCGCATTCTTTACCAAACATCGGCACGGTACCAATTAACCCCCGAATTTGTGAATGTTTGTGTTGGTGCAAGGTCTGGGCACTGCACACAGTTTAGACTTTGGGGTGGAGGTAAACTGAAGAGCAAGCCCTAAACTGCAAACCCTAAACCTGTGCTTTGGGTGCAATGAAGGGTCTTAATTCATTTTTTAGGGGTATTTAAATACATATACCTTTACAATGCCTATCCGGGAATGAGTGGGAAATGGACAAAAGTGGCGCCGCTATTGTGGGCGCTTTACCCGGAAAGTCTCTTAAACCAAGTATGCACCCTATATGCAATGGCCAGGGGCCCTAAGCCCTAAACCGCCTAAACCCTAAACCTTATGCCCTAAACCGTAAACCCTAGGCCCTAAACCCTAAAGGCCGATGCTTGGATTTGGGGCGCAAAGAAGCCCCGCTCAGGTTTTCATTTCCCACGCATGGGCTGAGGGAATCTTTGAGCTGGACGACTTGGTGCCTCACCTCGGCGTTTAGGGTTCAGGGTTTACAGTTAGTGTTCAGGGTTTAGGTTATAAGGTTCAGGGCCATCTTGAGCTTAAAAGTGTGAAATATTGAGATCAAGGAAGTTTGAGAACCCACACTAATGGGAAGTTTATTTGGCCTTGCGGTTTTAGGTTGTAGGGCTTAGGGTTTAGGGTTTATCGGTCAACTACACGGTCGTTTAGGGGGACTTGGTAAGTAGGTTAATATTGAGGATCACTGCGATTGTTAACATGCCTCATATGAGCTAGAAGTACGGGGGGTATATTTATGTAGAATAGGGGTTTAGGCCTTTTTTTCACTATGGTTAAGTAAGTGTTGTAAGGGGATAGCAGTGGTAACCATTCAGGGGGTACTGGGGCCCTAAACACGAAACCCCTTCAGGGCTTCTTCTGCCAAGAAGTGGCTTGGCTTTTCGTAGCCAGCCCCCGTAAACTCTAGCCCACCTCTTGTCAACGCATTCATCTGAGCTACAGTCTCAAGTCCTCGTATCCCCCTTAATAACCCTTATAGTAGTCCCCTATGTAACCCCCTTTAAAGGTTACAGACTATAGTTCATTTAGCTTCTGATAGCTTTTTTGATTAAGCTACATGTTTATTAGGGTTTAGGGTATAGTAACTAGGGGATTATTAGGTCCTTTTGGGGGTTTGGGTAGGATCTCGAGGTACAACCTAAAGAGACAAGCCCCAATATGTAGGGTTCAGGGTCTAAGGTTTAGGCTTTAAAGTTTAGGGTTATTAGGGTGAATGTCCTATAGTACCTCATATGTTCAATGAGGGCTTGGGGCTTACTTAGACCATTGTGGATATCACTCGGGTTCGTAATACGCCTGCCTGGCCTCTAAACCTGAAGCCCCAACCTCATCCCACCTTCCCATTCGTGTTCCGTTATTTTGCTTATTGGTCATTTTTAGGTAATATCCCTGAACCGTACACTTGCATAGTCCCTGCAACAATCCAACATAATCCATAAAATCGCTACGTGAAACCCCTTGTGCATATCTCATGAAGGGTTATACAAGCCCTACACCCTAAACCTACAGAGATTTTGGAGGTACGCCGTGGCTGGCCACGTTTGCAGTTCCTCCACAGCCTGTGGATCCGATTGCAAGAAGGGGATCGTACCCAAAGTGTCCATGTAGCTATATAGCTTATAGGGCTTAGAATTCAGGATTTAGGGTTTAGGGGCACCGCTACAGGTAGCTAAAGACCCAAGTATTTGCTATATAGCTGCATGACCATTTGGGGTAGTAAGACAGTTCTAGCATTCCCAGCCCACAAATCAACACCTTGTTATCGTCATGTGGTTGTTATGTTGCAGCCGTATGATAGTTATAGGGTCCTTATTCGGGGGTTGCTGTTACCAAAGTTCCATTATCAGACGGGAGGGAGTCCGGATTGACTTCAGCTTGCGTGGTTGTGACGCCCCAGCCCCCGCCACCCCAGAGTCAAGCCGGAGTCCACTGAAACCCCGAATCCTAAATCTGAAATCCTGGCTGGAAACTAGAGGCGTGAAGCCAGCGCTTCTGGCATAAAGAGTCACATATCGAGCCACGGAGTCTTTTCGTTGCGTAGGTGCATCTTTGGTTTTGAGTTGATAAAGAGTTGCGTATGGCTGGGCGGATCTTGAGTAGACATGAGCCAAGATCCATTTCCCGGAAGGATTCCACTTTCTGTCCTCAAGAAAAAGCAGCATGCGTTTATGGACACAGCCACCAAGAAGAAGCCGCATGATGACCTTTACTGGCTGTTGTTAAGGAACTCAAATAAGTTTACTGTAATATGGAAAGCCCACTATTTGCTATACCCATAATATGGTAGCTTAATTTAAGGCCTTTGACAGCAACCGAGTTTAGGAAGTTTCTGGAACCACCGGGCCTTGTTGCATCCACGCTGCTCCCTCATAGAAGCGCCAAGCCTCAGAGTCCAAGCCTACAAGCACGCCCAATGTGACCCTAGTTGAGCGCCTCAACTTTGCCCTACACTTGTATGGGGATACTAGGGATGTTACCCCGATGATGGAGAATCGAATGCACAAAGTGGAAATGAGATCATTGAAGCTCACAGCGCAGGGCCTTGTGAGTGCAGTCCTCACCAAATAAAGGTTGTTGCATCGGCTCAGGTACTGCTGTTTGCTGGCAAACCCACAAAACTCGGACATCTCTGCTTTGCTGAATGTCCCACCGATGGAGAGCCCTTTTGCCAAGGCCATGCAGGCCGCTTCTCATGTTCTGGTCATCCCGAACAAGAGTATTGGAATCTACACAAGATTATGGTGTGTGTACGAAGCCTATCTAGGCACCCGCTGGAACAAGACCTGTATCATGCCGGCACGGCCTCACACAGCCACCCAGTGCGGTACAATAACGCGAACTGCCGTGGCTCCGATTGCAGCAGGGCTTTTGCTGGGCTTGCTCTGGTGGGCTCTCCTATCACGCGAAGAGGTTCGGGACGGCTTCTTCTTGATGGTTACCACAACGATGCTTGCTTGTGCGTCTGGAACAGGGCTGTGTTTCCTGGCGTCCATCATCCTGAAGCTTTGCGGATGTGAATGGCAGAGGCATTATCGTTCCGTTCGTATGGGGCACGCGCTGCTGCTATTCCTTTGTACCGTCTCGCTCTTTCCGTGGTTGAGGTTCAAGCCCACTTTCTCACATGCTTTTGATCACTTCCAGCACTACTTCCTCCCGATCGTCCTGTGCCTGTTCAACTTGCTTCGCGTGGCGCAGCTGAACCAGCATCAGCTAGAACTCAAGGACCTTTACTGACAAGCTAATGACAACTAGCTTGCAGCTTTTAAAAAAGACGGGGGCCCTTTGGAGCTTCAGTGATGTTAATGGATCATGAATGGGTTATTTACTGTCGGACCCAGATACTGAAAGCGTAGGCATCCACAACAAGGATGGACCGCAAACGTGGGTGTTCTCATTTCTAGGACACACCTACATGACTTGCACCGATTGCGGTCTTTCTCTTACAGATGATGCAGGAGTTAGAGGAATTCTCGGGGTTCCCCATAACGGGTTGCCCCCTTGAAATATGCCGCAGGGCCCGAAAGTCTTAATACTGAAATTGTCAACATCATTCAAGGGGTAGGAAATACGATGCTCATGAACCCAAACCCATCAGTACCCGAAAAGAAGGCCAAAGTAGAAACCTCAAGAATTCGCAGCACTCCCTCAAAGACCTTATGTAGTTATACGTATATCACACACCGGAATCACCCTTAAAGTCCTTATGTCATTATAGTATATCATACCCCGGAATCTATTTGAATAAGTTAGGCCGGTACAGCAGGAGCTGTCACGGCAAGCGAGCCACCTGGAGTGCACTACTGTGGCAGATGCGACGTGCTCTGATCCGTTGGACACTGGGCTTGCAGGGTACTGAGCTCCAAACCCTAAACCCCAAACCCTAAATGACCCTAAATTGTTTAGGGTTTAGGGTGGGCCCAAACCCTAAGCCCCAAACTCGAATGGCCCAAATTGTTTAGGGTGGGCCTAAACCCCAAATCCCAAACCCAAATGACCTAAATTGTTCAGGGTTTAGGGTGGGCCTAAACCCTAAACGCCAAAACAAATGACCCAAATTGTTGAGGGTTTAGGGTGGGCCTAAACCCTAAACCCGACATCCACAAATCCCAGTAGCCCTGTAGGGGATCGAAGGCTCAAAGAGGGCTATATCAGGTTTATATTGATGTATGCGGGTTTAGGGTTTAGGATTGGGTTGAGAAGTTATGCCCATGTTTCTGTAGTTGCGTCTTGCGCAACATCACATCACCGAGAATCTGGTTGAGAGTTTCAAGGTTGGATTCTCGAGATATGAGTGGATGAGAAGTGCACGCTGCATTGCAAGCCAGCCAGTCGAAGGCAACTTTCGTTGTTCTAGAGTCGAGGAACACAAAGTTTCAAAGGGTCCATGCAGCCATGAAGTATAATGTAGACCCATGATTAATGAACCCCCTCCTTTTAAGGGCCTTAAAATTAGAATCCCGATTATAATCTCTATTCAGGCGAGGGGGTTTATTAATCACGGGTTTGGGTTTGGGTTTATGTTTTAGGGTGTGGGGTTTAGGGTGGTATACTTGGGCCCTAAAGCAATCCTTGGGCCCTGAGTAAATGCTATATAGCTACATGGACCCTTTGGGGAAGTAAATCGGAAACAATTCGGGTACTTACTTGAAGGCCGTCTTGCAAGGTTCTGGTTACTGCAAGGATGAGTTGCCCCAGCCTGCTGGCAAGGGGTGTAAATGGCAGGTTTCCCAAAATTATGCGTACCTTTTTGGGTGTCCCTATAATAAGGATTATGGTATATTGGTGTCTATATTGGGGTCCCCCCCAGCACGCCATGACATGGAAAATGGTCCTCTACGAGGACGAATTTTCGACAAAGCCGGAACCCTCAAGAACCCTATCCAAGGATGAACAACGCATCCGAGCAGCAATCCTGGGATTTGAGGAGTTCCTTGTGGAGCTTTCGCGGTTCATTGTTGATAGGGATTGGGGTTTAGGGTCTTTTTCGCAAGTGGAATTATGTAATGCTAACGCGCAACAGGGGTCTTGGGGGTGATCTTGCACCGAGGTTATTATTGAAGGATTATGTGGACATCATTCCGATGTATTCTGCCATTTTCATTAGAAGTACTAAGAGGCGCATTTTTTTCGAGGTAGCGACATTGGAGCAACACCATGCGCATTTTCCTCCCGTGTTGGCAAGATGAGTCATTTAGGCACAAGACGGTGTGTAACATGGGAGCCTAGGGTGCAGGCGCCGCTGAAGTAAGCTCCGCCTACAGTAATTCGATGCTCTGACAAAAGGGAACATTTGTGCGGGGTCTAGGCTCCTATGCATAGAGCGCCCCCAACCGAAACCACTGCATGATCCGCTTTGAAAGGGCAGTTTCTATCAACTTTGCTGCAACAGATACCCACTAGATCTGAGATGAGGATGTTGTGGAAGTTTCAAACAGAAGCCCCTGCGGACCTCAGAGATGAAGGGAGATGACAAGAGTTGCCATTAAGGAATACCTACGCCTTCTTTAAAGCATCCTCCATGCTTTCCATGTCGTGCACAGTACACCTAAACCCTATATACCCTAAATATGATTTGACGGGCGCTCCACGCAGGATGACATAGACATTACCATCCGCGTGCTCATGCAGGCTGGAGCTTACAACGATTGGCTTCGCAGTGCGTACGAAGCAGGTGTTGACATCCGAGGCGTTTGGGTACTTGTCAGCACACATTTTGCCTTTTGCGTTTGTAGGTAGCTTGGCAGTAGAAACTCCAAAGGGGCTTACCTGTTGTTAGAAGTAGGGCATGGAGGAATGGAAAAGAACGTGGGAACAACAGTGATAGGACACTATAGGTGGTAGTAGAGGGATCCATACCATTAAGAGTAGTGCAGTAGGTGACACTCATGTAGAGGGCGGCTTTGGCCCTTTTAGCCTGTATTGCCGGCCCAAGGTTTATAGGGTCTATCACTTGTGTGGCCTACCAAGTTCTGAAGAGCCTAGCATCTTTGCCCTAATCCCTAGCATCTTAAGCAAGCTTCTCCTATCAGATCCCGGAGCCCGCGCCTGAAACCTTAGACAAGAGCTAACATCTCAGGCCCAAAATTCTGGCAAATCCCTGACATCTTAAGCCTATAGGCCTTCCATTCTTGAATTAATGTCATAAGCCCGAAACAAAATCTCAAACCCCAACCCGGCTCCAAAAGGGTCCATGTAGCTATATCGTATATACTTGGGCCCTAGAGTCGTCATATGGAAACCCCTTTGGGCCCAAGGTACATACTATCTACCCACCCTAAACCCTAAACCCTAAACCCTAAACCCAAAACCCTAAACCCTAATCCCTAAACCCTAAACCCTAAGACTCTAGGGCTAACACCCTAAACCCTATATTATATAGCTACATGGACCCTTTTCGACTGTGGACCGAGGCTTTGGGACCTCCGACTTGATTGTGAAGACCAGTCTTGCCGCCAGCATGTGGGCATTGGCTGCACTGTGCCTTGATCTTTGTTCAGATTCATTGAATCAAGGGTTTAGGGCTTCAGTCTAGGGTCAGTCTCTAGGGTTTAGGGTTTATGGCTTAGGATTACGTTTCCCGACAATTTGATTTCATGGCTTAGTTTGAAGAAGAGCTTGTGCCCTTCCAGGGGTTAAACTGGCGTCCGTTGCTGCTCTACAGATTTACCCTAAGGCTCCAAATAGCCCAATGTAGGTCATATTTATAGACTTTGGGGGCCAATGTAGGTACTATTTGTAGACATGGAGCCCTAGGGTTACAGTGTTTCATTGCATCAGCTACTCAGGGCCGCCCTCGGGCCCTGCAGCATTTTCCAGAAGTACACTAGGGGTGCAATCGCGTTCAGATGACTTCCCCAGCACTGATTCTTTATGCGCTTTGGGCGTGTAGCTGGCTTGTGCATGGTCTAGGACTGACTCTGGATTGCGCGGTTTCGGGTTTAGGGTTTAAGGTCTACGGTATAAGAGCCCCTCGCCCAGGACAGTTGTCCCAGAAATCTTTTTGCAAGCGCCCTGATAAGACCCCAAGGTCTAAACTCTACAATCCCCTAACCCCTGACCCCTAAACCCTAAACGTTCAACCCTAAACCCTAAACCCTACTGCTTACTTCCCCTAACCCCTAAACTGCAAAACCCTCGACATGTTTGTGTTTGTTGGAAGGTGAGGACCAAACCGCAAGGCTTGCAAGATATGTGTTAGGGTGTAGGGTTTAGGGTCCAGGGTTGTCGTTTCAGGGTTTTAGGTTATAGTCCCCCTTAAGTAGATAGAATATGGTTCTGGGTATATTATAGTAAGATCCCCATATAACTTATAACCCATATTCTATCTACTTAAGGGGGACTATAAGTGTTTAAGGTTTAGGGTGTAGGGTTTGGGGCCAAGGCATTCGCTGGGTTTGCGGAGCTGCGCCGGTCCTTGTCGCAGCACGGACGCTCAGATGAGATACGGGGGTGCAGGGCTTTGAGATTTAGGATGAAGATTTAAACCCTAAACCCTAAATCCTGTTTCCCACGAGTACGGGCCCGCCCTACAAAACCCGAAATGCAGTCATCCTTCGTAGAGGAGTTCCCTTCTGATCTTTGGAAATTGCTATACAGCACGAAGCCGGATGTAAGTAATGTAAGGTTCTGACTGTATCCAGACTCCAACAATGGCTGTAGGTCTCTGCAAGTGACGTTGCCCGGAAGCATAATTGTGAAAGATTTCATCCTCGCGTTGACAATGAGCTCAGGACAAGGCCTGGATGGATGTATCGGTAGGGCTGTGCGCTGCAGTCGCGATCATCCTCCCTGCAACTGCTTTTGTGTTGGAGCGGTATGGGCCGGAACGGGCTGTGTTTGCTGCCAGTGGGCTGCAACAACAAAATACCCAGACATCCAAAATACCTACAGTACTTGCCTATCTGTCCATGGTTTTGGGGGTGCATGTTACGATTACGCGAATATTGGAGGTCTAGGTACGTTTCATTCTTGCCCGGCACCCTTTTTTAAGATCTGGAAGCTGTGGGTGAGAGGACATAGTGAGTATGGAGATAGCTGGGGTGATTCATTGTATGGAGGTTAGAAGTATACATACTAAGTCCCATAACCCTCCAAGTAGCAGTAATCACAGTATGTACAGCACAGGAATATCCAAAGGGTAGTGCTTGGACATCCTGATGCTTTGGCAGTTGCAGCATTAGCAAGCAAGCATCCTTCCCCCACCCCAGTGTTTTAAAGGATCCGAGTCAACTACAAATAACATAACATATACAATATTGTACAGACATGCATATAATGACACATCCCGCATCCGGATCGAACAGTCGAAATTCTTAAATGCTGGACAATTTAGCGAGCTCACCCGACCTCACCCTAAATGGTGGTTTTAATGGGGAAAAACATTAAAATGGCCTTAAATTGGGAATTGGAATTCTTCTAATTTACCCTGTAAGCGAGCCCCGTGTACTCCCAGTGCATGCCAAGTTGATGAGGTGAGGGTTTGGACGATGTCTGCAATGATCGCTCTCGGCGCCCCTGTCTTCGTGGGCATTGAAGATCACTTGCCCTCTGGCAGCTCTGGCATACTGATAGTGGCAGTTTCTCGACCCCTATATACTGCAATCCTTAATCTTACTGGCTGTTAGTAGGGATTACAGGCAATCAATCATCCCTAAATGATCAAAATATAGCGTCTTCCTTTATTCCCTTCGAACAACCAGTAAGTAATCGGAGCCCCTATAGTTTCTTCGTTTGCCAAATGTATCCCTATGGTCCCCAAGATGCGCACCTGTTGCGATCACCCCATAGGAAACCAGTGGGGAGCGATAATTCTAAGGTTAGCGTATGGGCCCCTAATATGGGCCCTCAAGGCGTTTAGATGGATTCTGGGGACCATTAAGAGTACGTATAGGGTGTATACTAGGCATATAGGATCCCAGGGTTAAGGGCCCATACTAGGGGCCCATGGTTTCAACCTTAGATAATGGCGGCATCACCACCGCGAAAAAAGGTTTTTAACACACCTCGCATTCTGACGGTATGCCCAAGGCACATTGAACCCTGGGCCAGAAGCATTCTATGCCCACGGCTTGGGGTTTAGGATTCAGGCAGTGTTTCCAGCAAACTAAGCTGAAGTATTGGCGAGGAAGGCTCAGATAAGCGGATTAGGTCAGCGCCAAAGTGCCCGCGTACCTCCGTTTCCACCGAATTCATGACTGCTTGCTCATACTTGGCGTTGCGGTGGACTTCAGTAAGTAGGTTAATGATAGAGCAGGTTCAGAAGTGCCGGCCTCAGTACAACTCCGTGCCTCAGAAAGGTTGCTAATGGTAATAAATGGGGTTACTATATGGCTTACAGGGGTAACGAGTATGCTTACTATGTTTTTCAACCCTTCAAAGAGGTTCTCATATTCATACATGTGCTGGCAGGTATGGGTTAAGGAACCAGGAGAAGTTGCTGAGGACTTTGGAAATAAGCCAGCAATTTCGGGGGTGAGTCGAGGTCTTTGGTGACAGCGCTACACCACTCCACGCAATTGCCTGAAGAATGTCCAGCCCCGCTGCTCAGGCCTCTTTTGAAGTAAAATATACGATATATTGGCGTTATATGGGGATAGTGGAAAATAAAGTGGAAACTACTATTTAGGATTTTGGTTAAGGGTTTAGGGTTTGGGGGACTTGATACATGGCTCCACGCTGGGTATGGGCAGAGTTGTCCAGAACAAGAGGATTTTGATAGACGCCAAACCCCTGTGATAGTTGTAGGCTACAGGGTCCTAGTTTTCGGGTTGAGTGGGGTCACCAGAAACCTCGCAGCAGTGAAAGACTTGCAGGTGCTGAGCTGTATCACTGTCGAAGTCCGGTCCTAGCCCAACACTCCAAGAAGTTGTCACAAGTTTAGAGGGGCCTTTACTTTCCGCAGTCCGTACTTGTGTGAGTATGTTTCCAAGATGTTGAGAAAGTCCCAGCGTGCAAGTCTGATTACTATAGCATTGTTCTAGTCTATATACATTGTGACTACTTTGAGCTACGGGCATTTGGAGCTTTAAACAAGGTCACAAGGGCCCAAAAGCCCGGAACCCTAAACCCTAAACCGTTCAAACTACAAAAAACAACAGCTGTGCAGGTCGATGGTGATGTGGTTTCGCCCGGCCACGGCATTGCTGGCAACGGGTGTTGCGGTGCTTGGGCCGGCGAAGGCGTGTAGGGTTTAGAGCTTGGGTTTAAGGTTTGGAGTTTAGAGCAAGAATAGCTTAGGGTTTCCAACAGGTTGGGTGTCCTTTTTTTGGGGGGTCCCAAGAATCGATTAAAGTGTTTAGGGCCGTTTAGGGGTATATGTCAAGCGGATTTTGGATGCTGAAAAGCTGGAGTTGTTTCTGGGAGTTTCTCAAAACTCTTAGGTTCATGTTGGGTCCGTTGGGATTGTGCTGTTTGCGTGGGTGTATATGCGTCAGCATTCACCTGCCTCTCCGACCCCCCGCCCCCAGGGTTTAAAGAAGGTTTGCACAGGATTCATTAATCGAATCGCAGGTTGTTGCAAGGTTCAAGAGATTTTCTGAAGGGTTAGTAGAGGGTTTCTGAAGGTTAGATAGAATATTATTACAGGGCTTAATGAGATGGAGAGTTCTAGAGGGTTTACAAAGATTTTATGAACTTTTAAAGAAGGTTTACAGGGGGTGGGACCTCGGTAAGCCCTCTAGAAATCTGTACTTACAGTATAAAACCTTTTATAGTCCGTCTATAAATGCTGCAGCAAAACTCCTCAGCTCTCCATAACTCTTAGAAGCCTTTCAACACAGGGGCGGGGGTATAGGTTACTCATACTGCATATCATTTCCATGGGGACAAGGAGGCCATGAACGCTGACACATATAGAGCAAACTTACACCCAGGAGTTTGCCGGAAGCATGACATGTGCTCTGTTCTGGGTCAGAGTGCATAGTAAGGCATAGTAAGGCATGGTAGGCGGAGTAATCAAACGACTTGCTAACCGACCTTGTAATTCAGGTAGTCCAATCCGAAAAACATGGTTGAAACCCTAAGAAGAAGTGATTCGCGATTGGCTTCTACAGGCACGGCTATGGCTCCTTGACAAGTAAGAGATGACTTAGGCTAAGCTCCCACCTTTCATGGTGTCTTTTCTGCCTCTGCCATGAAGGTCCCATTACCAAATCCTGTAGCCCTAAACTCTTGAAATCCCCGAATCCTAAACGCTCGAAAGCTCATTGCCCGGAGGTAGGCTATAAATTGCAACGTGGGTGTTTCAAGGAGGGTGGGTTAGGTCAATGTTCCAGGATCCTCCCTGCTCCCTGAGGATCCCTACAGAATCTCCATCTTGAACCAACACGGCCCCAGATCATTGCTACTTTGGGATCCCATGCCTTGACAGGTCCTTCACGCGCAGCTGTGGCTCTGCGGACGTTTCAGCAGCAGTACCTTTGACTCCACTTTGTTTGCGTCTGTGGGGGGGTTGGTGAAGAGGTTTCGGCAACGTGTACCTGACGGGGCCGCATGAGTTTTACTAGCATGGACTCTCTTTCTCTCTCTCGCTGAATGCCCAAGAATGCGTAGGAATCCGGCGAAGCAACGCTGATGTGGGACGAGCCACTATATAGAAGGAGTCTCTAAGCCTCTCTTCTTTCCATTGCTTGAAGTTCCTGGTTTCTACACGCCAGAATCCCGCACGGTCGTACACACGTACACATTCCCTGGATCCTTGCTGGAGTGGGCCCCGAGCAAGAAAAATTCCCAAATGCCCCTTATAACAGGTTTTCCAGTCATGCTCACTCACATGAGCTATAGTCTAAACTCCTTACGGGGAGGTTAGATAAGGGAATATACAGGGGACTACTATAGGGGCTGTTAAGGGGGATACTAGGAGTCTAGGCTACAGCTCGCATTCATGTTTTTTTCATGTTTCCGGGGCTGACGGCCACTGCTATGGATGACTGGAAAGTTCAGGCAGAGACCTGAGCAAGTTCTCACAGGCATTGAAAAGGATATGTGAAGAACTGCGGCCCAAAAGGCGACCCACATTTTGTTAGGGTTTCTTGGGTTTAGGCTACCTGTAATTCATTCTTACATTGATTCCACCTAATTTGAGCTTAAAGCGCAACCCCCCTCCAGTAATGGATGCTCCCTTGCCAGAACTATGGGGAGAAATTTGCTGAAAGACATAGACCACAGCATATCAAAACGCCGCGGTCTTTGAGAAACACATTCATCTGTTGGTCATTGAGGACAGCCGGTGCAAGATGCATCCGACAGTGATGACGCCCTGCTGAACTTGAGTGTAAGCGGTCTAGGGTTTAGGGTTTAAGTCTTTCTCTGCAGATTCATAGGGGTCAAAAACAATTCAGACAATGATAGTGGGCCCTTTGTTTGGGTACTTCCCTCACCCTAATCCCTGAACACTGCACTATACTACACCCATGTTGCAAGATTGTGAGCTGGATTGCTTTAAGGAGTGTAAGTTCAGCTGCCGAATTATGCATCTACAGCAAAAGCAGGGCTTTCATACGATTGTGATTTAGCTTAAGTGCCTTAACATGCTAACTAAGCCCGATCTAATCCCAGTTCCCACATCAATTTCCATGTTCTCTTCCATTTAATCCTCCACTATGGTAACTTAACCACTTAACCCTGCAAACTCTATAAACTCTAGACCTTATACCCTTAAGCTAGTTACCTGGAGCAACCAAATACCCATGATGCTATATACCATTTCATTATCTTGAGGTTGAAGTCTATTATCGCCCGTCTCTTGTAAACACTCCAAACCCAAATCCCTAAACAACCCTGACCCGTAACCCCAAACCCTTCAACCCTAAAGCCTAAACCTTAATCCTGAACCCCCAAACCCTCAACCCTGAACCCTAATCCTTAACCCTAAGCCCTAAACCCCAAGCCCTCAACCCTTAAGCAGACGAGGACGACTCCGTTGCGTCCAGCAGCTCCCATGGAACGGCTGGGCCGCTAAACGACTGAGTGCGAGCGAAATCTCAGAAGTTCCCCGAACCCGCTAGGGTTCAGGGTTTAGGGTATATATTAATGTAACCCCATGGGTTCAGGGTTTATGTTTTAGGGTATATATTAATGTAACCCCATTAGAGGAGGCACAAAGGGATTACGTAGGGATTATGAAGGGGTTATGTAGGGATAAGGGATTATATGGGGAGTCTCCTTCCTGGGTCCGGAACAATGTGGGCTCCTATAGTGGGATTAAGGCTTACCAAAATTAGGGGCTCCTTTTTGGGTTCCCCCCATAGTAAGTGTTATCGTATTCCAATATGAGGGTTCGTGGGGGATAGGCTTCTTTTCATAGAGTCCCCTTAATAGGGGTTGTGGCATCGGGGTAGGCACTGAGGACCTTATTCTTATGAGTTTGCAAAGCTGCGATTATGCGAATTCATCCCGTGCTCGTCATTTTGCAGGGATTCTTTATGTATACCGTTTGGGCAACAGAAATGAGAAACCTTGCATATCTTGTGAGAGACCTTCGGGACGCGGCCTTCGCAAACTCATGCTGAGATTTCTTGTTCTGCTTGGTTGAGCGCGACTCCGCTGCAGCGGCTTCATGCTGGTGTTGGCAAAAAACGTGACTCGTTGATGCTTGAAGGGGAGTGGAGCGGAATCACAAGTATAGATTGTCATAACGGTATATATGGGGGCTAAGCAGGGAATATTTTAGGCGGTTACTTCTCCACTCGTCTGGAAGCACCCGTTGAGGACTTTCTGGCCCCTGTTGGGTGCTTTTCAGAGGTTAGCTGCATGTGTGAGACCTGTACAGGAATTGCTGATTTGGGAAACCCTAAACCCTAAACTGCTGATGTTATGCCCTACTTGGAGATTTATCTTCAGAACTATAGCATGAGGGGGCTCCCTGCACGCTACGACAGCAGCCCAGATGCTTGCGACGGACTAGAATGTGTTGCAGAAACTGTTGTAGGCCCACCCCCAGCTTCTTACTCCTGGATGCCGCTGTTCTCGCTGTTCCAGTTACATTTCAGAAATTGAGTTGCTCAAGTTGGCTAATCTCATGGATCACATCATAGGCATGCGTACTTGGTGATGGATGCTTTGACGCTGGCGCTGCAGCACATGTAGGGCATTGCAGACTCGAAGCTTGCTAAATTGGAGTCTCCCTGTTAAATTATTTGCCCCAAAATTGTAGCAACAACCCACTCAAGCCAATGAAAGCCTAATGGCTGAGATAAATAAAGTCCCTGCCTATTCTAAGCATCTATCTTGACATCATGACGTACTGTCACGTGCAGTCATTCAAGGTGCATATGCAACTCCAAGAGCGCACAGACGCATAAGAAGGCAGTGCATGCCATCGCAGCCGGAAAGCAAACTCCGAACCCCTAAACCCTAAACCCCCTAAAGGGCCTCTACCTCATGGCTGGCACATAGGCCCAGTGCTGGTGGCAAGGCACGGGATGCCGCAGAACCTTTTCGAAATTCCTCTACTATGTGGAGTCTAGGGTTATAGGGTATATATTGCATGGGGTAGGCACGGGAAATTGGGGTTCAGTTGAGGATTCTTCAAGTGGGTCCCTGTGACAGGTAGCTCCAAACATCTAGCGACATGGAGCTCCAGATGAGGAGTTTCGTTTCCATTGCGCTGAACCCTAAACATCCCAATGTAACTAATTTTCGTTTTCTTTTACCTGAACCCTAAACCCGTAAATATCCCAATAGAACCCATAATCCCCAAACAGAGTCAGATGAGGATTCCACCGGAGAGGTGGTGCATAACCCTGGCTGAGTTCTATGCCTTTGTGAAGGAGGCTTCAGTTTCTGGTTTAGGGTTTTGCCCCAAATATAAGCCAACCCCTACCCCAATATTTGTTATGTTCCGCAACATATATGGGCCAGCAATGGGGTATTGCAAAATTAGGGGTGGGGTATGTGTTGTACTCCAAGCAGTGTGTTGTCATTTGGGGCCTCAAATTGCTAATGAACTTTCCAACTCAAGGGAATTCCTAAACTCCTCGCCCCAAACCCTAAACCCTAAAGCGTGTGGCATTGGTTGATTTTTGCGTCCAGCGCTCCTGGACACCGGCGCGAATTTTGATTCTAGCATCCCTCAGATTTTCGCCAGATATCGCACGCCCAACAGCTCGAGGTAGGTACTACTTATAGAGTATATTCAGACTTTGGTTTAGGTCCATTGGATGACCATAACATAAGGAGATCCTGGGCGTCGGGGTCACTCCGGTCTCTGCGCTTGGTATTCGGTGGCGAAATACAGAGATGTCTGTGCTTTTGGTGGACTTACACTGCTTGGGGTCTATAATACGAAGGTGAGGGACCTCTTGATGTGTCAGGGTTACGCGGTGGGTAGCTCTCAGAATGAGATGACAGGGGCACAAATAGACCTTTGCACGCGCAAGTAGCTACCTAAATTTCTGAACCTGAGTGAGGTTGCATGATCGTTACTGCTTGCATAGATGCAAAATACGTCAACATCGACGCAAAAAATCAACCCCACTCTGTTGAACCCTAGACCCTAGTTGAATCCTTTAGTAAGCCCTGAGCCCGAAACCGTGCGCCCATAATCTGTAGTTTTTTGGACCCCCAGCTGCTTATGTCTACGCTTCTGGGAAGAAGAAAATGGCTCATTTTCATTGCCTCGTCATGCTTTCTCCTCGTCTTTTCTTTTTTCATTTTTTTGTAATGATGCCTCGTCGCGTTCTTGTCATTCTCTTCTCCTTGTCCTTCTACTGTCATCTTTGTCGTCTGCCAGCTCATCAAGTTCGAAAGCCAGGGGAAGTTGAATCCCAACGCACCTCACGCTTCGACATCTACACATGCTGGACAAAAAGGTTTGGCAACCCCTGCCAGGGCGACTTCAGGAAGGTGTCCTGAAGTCCATAAAGGAAGGGTCACGGGGCATGACGAAAAAATGACAAGGGTTCGTGGAGATGACAACAAACGGCAACACAATGCCAACAAGAATAGGGTTTACGGTTTGGGTTTTAGGTTTAGGGTTTAGACGAACAATGACTACAACACTGACTGCCTTAATCCGCATCATAAAGGGGGGGACCTCAGTTTTGGAAACTTCCACGTGCCAGTCGGAGGTTCGGCGTGCCTGGAAGGCGGGCCGCGTACCCGAAGGCGAGCCTGGCCAGAACCTGGGACCCATTCAGCGGCTGTCCTGTAGGGCTTAGGGTTTAAGGTGTGGGTTGCTTTGGGCTGTATAGGCTTAATATAGGGGTGTTATAGGGATAATGGAAAATACAATGGAAACTACTATTTAGGGCTTAGGGTTTAGGGTTTAGGTTGCTTTTTTGTAGGGTAAGCCTGGTTAGGTGAGAGATTGTCCCTTCCCCGCTAGTTGCAGGACTTTGGGAGGACCAGGAGATTTTTCAATCTGTTGTAAATCTCACAGGGGGTCTTCGTATCCCTCCCTTCACTTTGCTCAGGTGCCTGTACAGAAGCACATGTTGGAAGGTGGGAGGGATCCGGACGTTTCTTTGAGCTATAGTGTAAACTCCTTAAAGGGTGATATATTGTTATATAGGGGAGTATTGTAGGGCTTCTTCAAGGGTATACTAGGAGTTGAGACAAATGGCTCATATATTGCAGCATCATTTCCGAGAAGGCGTGCATCTTCTGCTTCTACCGTTCTACTTACTTAGCCAATGGAAGAACTTTTGACTTGTTGGGCTTCCTTTTTGGGTCTCTATCATAAAGTTTAAACTTGTTTAGCCCTGGTTATTGGGGGAGAGAGTCTAGGTCCCTAAAGAGCACTAAGCTATCTTATTTTGGCGGTACATCAAGGGTCTCGCTGTGCATGGAAACTCCCGTGTCTTATGATGAGACGGAAATTAATTACATGAGCTATAGTCTAAACTCTTTAAAGGGGGGTTATATAGGGAATTATACAGGGGACTACTACAGGGCTTATTAAGGGGGATACTAGGAGTTTAGACTATAGCTCACATGTAACATGAAGACCCATGATTTGTCTGGTTTTTCTATCCTAGCACTTGCAATCTCCCGGCAGCTGCCGAGGAACCCACGCCATCGAGACCCTCGACATGGACCCAATCTCTACCAGGCGTGACACAAACATCTTTGGGGTCCCTGAACCCCAAACCATTACCGCGTGGACCTAAACTGTATTTGCCAGGCATATGCACCCCGCAGTGAGCCAGGACACGCCTTTGCCAAATTGATTCGGTCAGAGGAGGAAGATGGGAAACAATAGGGGGTTCTAGAGAGTTTTCTGCAATTTTGTCATTTCTCTTTATGACGCTTGCTCTCATTGGTCCGTTCTGTAATTTCCCTACTAAGCACAAAAATCAGAGTCATGTTCAAGCCTGACATGTCTGCTTTCTCATGAACACATACAGCCAGCTAGTCCACAACCCTAAACCCTAAACCCTAAACCTAGGGCTTGGGTCTTGATTGGATTCTAAGCACACAGACCAACGAGGATCTGCAGCCTACATCGTCCAGTCTTGAACAAGCCCTGGGGTTTAGGGTTTAGGGTGTAGGAGTTTAGGGTTTAGGGTGTAGGGGTTTAAGGTTTAGACCTGGGAAGCCTATGCCCCTCAATTCTGGAACATACCTCACATCATAGTAGGCATCCTAGTATCCCTTCAGATATGTTCGTCTTGGGCTCTCTGGGTGATTCCAAGCAAGTTGGATCAGAAGGATACTCCCATGAACCCTAAATCCTAAACCCTTCTCCCACGCATGCGTTTTAGGTGTCAAATTTGAGCTTATCCTCGCACAGCCGCCTCTGAAGTCGCTAGAGCTATTGTTTTCTTCCTTCAGGTGCTCAAGGCTCAAACAGAAACCAAGGTAGGGTTCATAGCTTGAACAGAGTGAACATGAAGCATTTCCTCAATCAAGGAAAGGATTCCGGAGGACTAAACCATAACAGCATCAGCAATACAAATACACATTCAAAACGAGCAACACTAACAGACGTCAAAAGCTACCCCTAGGATCCTGACCATTACTGAAGGTTAACGAGCACTATGTGAAGCCCGTGACACAGGCTGCTGGCAGCAAACCATTGTACCCTGAACCCTTCGCCCAACAGCCTTATAAATCCCTATATGTCGAATCTAACGGCTATATAACTCTATATAAACCCTTATATCTATGTATCCCTAGCCATACCCATGGGTACTGCGGTCTAGGGCGTAGGGGAACTCTACCAGGCTGCTGGTTTAGGGTTTGGGGTTATGCCAAGACGAGAACCAGTTTCAGTTCGCAAACTATGTTTGCATTGTACATGATACGATTTCGTGAGAAGTCATAGCAACGTTTTTTCCAATTCTTTAGCGCAACCCAGCTCAGGGTGGAATCTTACCAGACCGACCCTCTATGGTAGGTTCTCATTAAAATGACTCCATATCAGTTTGGACAAGCCCCGCCATGCACAAATCCCTGGAATGAAGTTAGTACAGTACACTAGGCACCATGATTTTTTTGACCACACGATATTAGTCATCACACTTTTCATGTTTGATTTTGTATTATTCGTCTGCTCATAATGGGTAGTAGCAGGACCGCAGGAGGAGGAGTAGTACAGTGAGAGAAGCAGTTGAAATCACTGGAGTACCTGGAGGCGTGGCATACTTACAACGACGAATGCCAGCCGTGCAGGCAACAGTATCAACAGCAATGTTTGCCGAAATCATATGAGACCAATTCTTGCGTGACACATTTCCCATTCCCTGACTAACCCACTGGGAACAAGGTCCTATATCGCAATCCAGCAGTAGCTCAGCCTTGTTTGGAGAAAGTCAGGTATGGAGTAGTGATTCCCTAGTATTCCCCGCCGCCGTAGGCACAATTATTCCTAGTTCATTGTGTACCACAGTTGATGCTAAAAGTCCTGCATGACCCAAACCATCCGCTTTGGGAGTCATAGTATTTCCAATATACTAGGTCAGGCAGGATTTTCAACATCAACAGTATCTGGCGAAGGGCCGGATTTGTGTAGTTTGCATCAGGGATTATGCCACTCCACATTCATTGGAATATTTACCAACCCCCGCCCCAGACACCTATTCCCGATTGAAGCCTATTTTCGTTTTAGTCAGTAGGGGTGTCCTCAAGGGGGGGGTTAACAATTACTCCCCTACGTAAACCGTTAGCACAAACCCTGAAGTACCACGAACAATCTGAGGCTGCCGGAGGAATGAGTTATGCACTGATGAAACATCCGGACGGTCTCCTTTGCCAGGCAATGGCTTTTAGGGTTTAGGGTTATAGGCCCCCTTAAGTAGATAGAATATGGGGTATATGGAGATCTTTTTTCATATACCCAAAGCCATGTTCGATCTACTTAAGGGGGACTATAAGGGCTCTTCTCCAAGGAGACATGCAGATTTCCGTAAATTTGGAGTCCCCTTTCTGGGGGCCCCAGAATACGGATGGTAGTATATAGTCTACTGTATAGTTTTTCCAACTCGGACCCCCTGGTTTGTGGTAATTTCCAAATGGACCCTCGGGGTTTAAAGGTTTTGCGAAGCTTAGAATTAACCCCTAAACCCTCAACCCCAAAGCCTAGGGCTTAGTGACCTTGGTGCAGGTTTTCATCTCGCACGCCTGGGCCGAAGGCTGCGCTTTCTTGAATGAGTTGGCTCATGGTATAGGGTGTACCTAGACCTCTATACTTTACCGCTTTTGGGGGGGTACCTGATTTTGTCATAAAGTCAGGTATGAAAAAAAAGGGGCGGGGTATAGGGGTCTAGGTAGGGTACAGGGTATAGGGTTTGCGGGTTCCCTCAAAAAAGCTGCGCAGACTTCGACGGGATCAATTACAGACCTTCCCCGTCAGGTATGTGTATCCGGCTACTACTCCAAGATTCGGGACCTAAATGCCCAACACCAAGCTTCCACGCTCTTGAGAAACCCTCAACCCTGCACGCTAAAATCACAAATCCCGAAGACCTTACACCCTCTCTGAGGGCTTAAAATCCTAAACCCTAAACCCCAAACCCTAAACCAACCCTTAACCCTAAACCCTAAACTCATTCAAGCCCTGAACCAGGGATCTTCGAGCTTTCCGACCTGGTACGACGGGGTTGGCCTCGATTGCAGTCGCTGCGGAATCTGACGCTCAGCTGCGGTCTAAGAATTTGGGGGTTGCGGGTTTAGGGTTTAGGGTTTGGGAGGGGGACGCTGTGGACGCTAGTTTTTTTTGTTCTTCTTTTTTAGTTTTTTTTAGTTTTGGTGTTAATCAAGAGAATTTTTTGGAAATGTCAAAAAAGGTTTCTGAAATAAACCACAAACTTTCTCCATAGTCTATTCATTCCATAAGAACACAGTCTGAACTTAAAGCACCAAACCTTTTCTATTGGAGGAGAGA